>RXPK01002976.1:0-64739 GCA_004143645.1 Protaetia brevitarsis | reverse complement strand
TCTCGTCCGTTTTTCGAATCGTAAGGTTTGTTCGCTGGTGCTACACTTTCCACACTGACTCCCACTTAAAACAGGATAAAAGATTTACTCTCTATGCATCTGAGAAAGAAACAATATGCACCAGTGTAATTGGTGTAACACCAGCGAACAAACTTGTAGTAAAATGAGCGTGGCCGGTGATAAATAAATCGTATTGCGCAGCACGTGAATCGTGCACGATCGTGCATTTCATTCAAGAAAATTTTGGCGGGGTGCTAGTGTTTATAGCAGCACGTATGTATGTGTATGTATCAATCACGATAAATTAAATACCACGTTTAGACACTTAGGTTATGTCGCTGTGATGTTCACCCCATTTTATTTTTAAATTTCGTTTGTTCTCTTGATCTCTTATTTGTGAATCTTGGTTTACGTGTACGGTGTATTAGCCACACATTTTATTATTATTTTTTCATAGACAGTTTTACATACGTTTTTTGTGTTCAGTTTTAAGTGGTCATTCATAAATATTTTAATATAATCAATTGTACACTTAAATGTCAAAAATACTCACAACTATGGGACTAATAACACCACATACTATGACAAGGTGTTTTAAAGTATGAAGTGCACTTCAATGTTTACAGTAAAAAGTACCCGAGAGATCAACATTTAATTTTTTGTTTTTATTAAAGGTTGTAATGTAGCAATACATCACAGCAATCATTGGTGATGCTTGATGATGAAACCAGAGGAATTTGGATCAACTACCTGCATTGGTTACAATCGTTGGCATACTCCCAACTGCAAGAATAGTGCGAGAAATAATTACAATTTAAGTTTTTTCGCAAAATTCGTTGCGATACGTTTGTGGATATTTAATATGGAAATGTTTAAATGTTCACAATTGTGATGTTTGTGAAGCATTTTCCCAGCAACACGATCAGTTAGACGATTCAACGTTATTTCTTTTATGTCATAATATTAGAGAAAATATTTTTGAATAATTTTGAATTAGTGTCACCACAACTGAAGTGTTTGGAAAAATTCATAGCACAGTTCAGTTCTATTAATTTTGAACATCCAGGTCAAGAACGCGATTATTTTACGCATTGAAGTTTGTAATTTCAAAGATGTTGGGTTTTAGGGTACACATAAACACATTAAATAGAAGCACATGTGAAATCGGCAGAAAAAGCTTGACAAAATGAAGTGACAAAGCCATATAACTTTATAAAGTTGTCAATTATATCAATATGTAAACTTTCGACTTGCTATCTTTCGTTGCTAGAATAAATTGTTGACCAGTACATTTGTATGTAATCTCTAATGAAAACTTTCTGTTTGTAATATTTTTCATTGTCTATATTGTAGGCATAGCAAATTTAAACTATTCACTACATATGTCTTTCAATATTAACCTGTTTACTCTTACCTGGAAATTAACTGGCAAAAGCCCAATCAAAAATGTCCAGCATATAGTGTACGCATTGCTGTTATAATAAAAGCTTTCTAATCCGGACAATGCATATTTTTTCTTAGAAGCCAGACTTAATAAAATTCACATTATTTTGTAAAAATATTGAAGAACGACGTTTCCATATGATAGGTAATTTCTTTTAGTTAATTATATAATTAAATTACTGCAATGGAAAATTTAACAGATCGGTATTTTTCGATAGATTAAGTGCTATCAACTAGGTATATCACTAAATTTCAAATCAAAAATGGCACTATAAAATAAAGTTGCTTATTTTATGCAATTTTATAATTTTGAATATATAGGAAATTTTGCGATCAAGTAAATAAATTCAGTTCCAAACTTTTATAATGTTTACTTAGTTGCCCGTTATATTATAGGTTATAGTATATAATAGTAACGAAATGTCAAGTTATTAAAACATTTCTACAAAAAAAAATGGTTATATGCACATTGCATGTTTATTATTCACAGCTAATATTCTTACACCGACTTTTTCTCTTGCATCTACTAAATTTAGACCCATTCAATAATAAATATATGATATAACTCTGACATAACCTCCGCTATAAAGCATAGAGATCAAATTTTTTAATTTTCCTACATTTTTCAGGTAGACGCATAGGATGCGCGTGGCCGTGGACTCCCTAGCATCAATGTGATCAAGGTCATTAAAATAGGACGAAGAATTTCATTCATAAAAACGGGTTCTGTCATTACTGATATATTTTTATACTGTGGCAGAGTTGCATGTGTTGGCGGTTGGGTGTTTCATATACCCCATGATTCTCGCCACCCGGCACTTTAGTTTGCTTTAGTCCATCTTTAGTCGCTTCTAGAGTCTCGGCTAAGAGGTATATTGTTGTGTGGTATTACAAAGTGGAAAACATGTAGATTTTTATAGGTGCGATTTGTGTCAAGTTAAAATTGCCGAGCCCCTTGTATAATATTGCGTAATATCATGCACAACATAGCAGCTTCGGTTGCCGTAATTTTTGGCAATGTAGTACAGAATGATCCCAGAAATAAAAAGAAAATGGAAACGTACTGAAATCATCCAAAATTATAATTCCTTCACTCATCGACATAACCGTTGAAAACGGCATAACCTCAATTTTTTCGGCTATTATAATTTGGAGTTTTATACGTTAACCGGTAAAAAAAAATAATGAAATTGTTTTTGCTTTGCGAAAGTTCTTGTAATGATGTTCTTTGTATGAAAAGTTATATACCTACCTACTTATATTTACAATT
Source organism: Protaetia brevitarsis (assembly GCA_004143645.1). Classification (NCBI taxonomy): domain Eukaryota; kingdom Metazoa; phylum Arthropoda; class Insecta; order Coleoptera; family Scarabaeidae; genus Protaetia; species Protaetia brevitarsis. The sequence continues at coordinate 62,026 of RXPK01002976.1, read as the reverse complement.
TGTGACCCTATAAATTGAGTTGATAATTCCATTATAATATATTTCACTAACTTTAATTTTGTTGTTATTCCTTTTATACCGAATTGTGTAAACAATTAATATATCTGATAATGATTCAAATTGATAAATAAAAGAGTTAGGTAAGTTATCATAATGTTAAAAACTGAACAATTTGTCTGCATGTAAACTGTACATCTATACAGTTTCAGTTCCACAATATCAACGCCTACTGGATTAACCAGATTGCCTTGATCTATACTTAAGCACGCAGCTATTGTTCAAAGACAATAAAGAATCTTCAGACGTATACGAAATTCCAACTTACTATAAATATTTAACTGTTCGGAATATCTGAAAATCGTCCAAACAAACACAAAGCTTTTTGATAAATTCGAACCTATAATTGATTTCTTCCACTGGCTGTGTAAAATGTTTTCATATTTATTACTTTGGCACCGTTTCAATTGGAAACTAATAAAGTCTCCCCGCAATTTGCCACTCGTTCCCATAATTGTTTGAGCTGGTTTATATTATTATCAGAAGGCTTTGTAACGTCTGTTAGTAGCAAATCAAAAGGCATATTATGACTGTCTGTCTCTAACTAACACATGTGAATTTGCGTAATGACGTAACACTTCCGCCTGTTAAAATTATCGTTCTGTTTCTCTCACTACACATACACGTGCCATGTTACGCCATGTCAGCGATTTTAAAGAGTCTATGTAGACTTGAAGAAAATAATAACCGAACCTGAGCAAGCAAGAGAGAAAATATCGGCTCCTTGTAATAGAAGGGACCCGATAGCTTCTGTCTCACTCGCTTCCGCTCGCATCGTTCGGATACTTTTTTCTTCAAGGTACGAGTCCGTGTAAATGTGTGTGTGTGTAGTAGAGCGTATACAGGTCCCTCTAAAAGTACGTGTAGCGCGTATACAGGTGCTTCTAAAAGTTTGCGTATTAAAATTTTGAACGCTCTAACGAAGAGATACTACAGAGTGGTACAATTGGATTTGTACGGAGCCTGGAGTAGTCGTAGTAGCGTCGTCGCGCGCGCCCTGTGACGTATAGGTACATGCAACTCCCCGTCAGCCGCGCAGCCCCCCGTCAGCCGTGCAACCCCGCACCCATATGATCGGCAAGTGTCACGTATGATTGAAAAAATAATTTTTCTATGAACTTTATACATAAACTTTTATTAGAGATTTCTACATTTTTTTTCTTTAACATATTATTATAAACTGTTTAAGAAGATTTTCTCATTAATTAATTAGTATAAACTTTATTAAAGGTTTCAACATAGATTTCAGAAACTAGCAATTTTATAAACTACTTAAGATTATCTTATATTAATTAATATGTGTAATATTTCAACACTTATAAATATCTATATAGGTACATACACAAACACATAAAATTAATTTCTCTTAGATTATTAATACTCGCACATCTCCTTTTCTCTCTTTGTATTTATCCATCAAACTATTCTCTTCCGTTTTTGTATCCCCATGGTAATGTATGTATTATCAGCTAAAATTTGTCTCTTATAGTCATTTAAATCCAAAGATTTTTTTGTGAACTTCTATTGAATAAAGTTATGATTTATTGATTTTATTGATCCAAATGCTGAAAAGGTAAATCTTTGTGATAATCATGTAAATGTTCCGGATACTCTAAATCAATCTCTAGAATATAATCATACAGCATCGCCATCATCCCCATCAATATTAACTTTAAATACATATTCTTTGCTACACTTACGATGAATCTCGTTTCTAACGTAGTATATTATGTTCCCACGTAAATTCTGATTGAGGGTTATTGCTCATAGCAAAACCATACAAGTTATTAACGTTAAAATACATTATAAACGATTCTTCTTCTATATTTGGATCATACGATTTTAAATATCTGTTATTTGCTTGAGCATATCGTGTGCTGCATTGCCCCAAACGACCTCTAATACCCCTCTGAATAAATAAAAGCATGTCAGTACCGGTAAGGAGTTCTAATTCAACTCTGGTCATTTTTAACATAACTTCCCAGCAAAAGCCTGCAGTAGTATAAAAGTTTGCCGGATCAAGACCATAACATTTTAAACAAATTTCACTATAATTTTCGAAAATATCGGTTAATAACAGTCATTTGATTTGCTATTTCTGTTAAAGTTAAATACTTTCGCAAAATATGGTTAGTAAAGATGTAAGATCAGTCGTTACTAAAAGGCCTACAGGGTGAGATTTAATTAGTCCAGGGGTGCAAAGGAGAGCATTTGATGGTTTCCTTTTCACGCGATGCCTGGGGGATATCTTGGGATTCGCACAAAGGTCGAGTTTTCCTGCTGACATGTTTAATATAACGATCCACGCATTTGGAGGATGTTAAATGTACCGGAATAGATGTGGGTAATAGCTAATTCATAGACGGAGACACGATAAGGTCCTTTTCCAAAAAAAAGCTGATTCCGTAGGCATGTATTGAGCAGATCACACACGCATGATGTTTTTATTTACTTCAACTTACTTACTCAGCAAGAAAGTTTGGAGGTAATGCATTTTACTTGTGTAGGTGTGGAGGAAGTAAAATGGGTAATTAATTCAGTCAAATCATATAAATCGCCAGGATTGGGTGGTATTTATCCAATTATACTACAATATAAGCCTGATGTCATTTATGCTAAAGACTCTTGAAAAACTGTTAGACAGACGACATAAGGGATGATGTATTACCATACCGACCACTATATCAGTAACTATATGCTACAGAAACAACCTTGTATCACCTAGTATCGATGGTTGAGCATGCTCTGCAAACCAAGGAAGTGCTTTTATGCACATTCCTCGACGAGAGGCACTGGTGGCTCGGGTCGAAAAAGGATGTCCGCACTGTGGAGTTTTGTCCCCTCTGTGTTGTGGAACCTGGTCATGGATTCCCAGAGTAATTTCAACAGCGTAGTGCGAGATAAAATGCAGAATGCTCTACAAATTGTGCAAGCATGGACGGAGGAGAATGGTCTAAATGGTCCCCCAAAACGACCACAATATCATCAAGAGAAGCAGGAATTTAGATGGTCTTGGACTCCTAAAACCCCGAAGTGAAAAAAGAAAGCTGTCACAGAGAGTGAAATATCTTGGTGTCATCTTAGACTCCAAGCTTACTTATAATAGACAACTTTGGAGGATTAAAAACCAGAGCGAAGACAGCACTCATATTGGCTAGAACAGCTCATGGGAAAGGATAGGGATTAAGAACTAACACGATGTACTGGACACTTATGCATGTCTAGTATGGTGGACAAATATGTAGCAGCAAACTGCTGTAACTGAACTTAGTAAGTAGAAATAGCAGCAGCTATGAGGACTACCCCCACAGTAGCATTGAAATGCCTCCTAGATTTATTTCCTCTCCATTTGGTGATAATGGTTGGCGCAAAAATTGGGCATCTCGGAGTACAAGAACTACCAAATGGCAGATATGCAGAATGGGGAAACAATGTTGTTCATACTATGGGAGGCAAGTAGCATTGGGATGCCTCCTAGACCTAGATCTCTTTTCTCTACATTTTGTGATAATTGGCGAGGCAAGAACAGGCATCTCACATTACTAACCACGTGGCAGATATGCAGGACTGAGATACAATAATATTGTCAATCATGTGGTAGGCAACGTTGGGCAAGTTAGGGAAAGCGATTAAATTTCTACAGCATACGGTGCTTTGTCGGTTCTGTGTAAACCGCTGGTCAACACTACTCCCCACTTATGACACGAATAAACACGAGTGTATCTGGTCGCTGTAGAAATTTAATTGCTTCTTCTATCTTTGCCCAACACTGATGGAAGGCAACCTTTTGGTAATGAGATCAGACCACATAATTTAATATATATTTAATAGAAACAGAAAATAATACCTTATTCGAATTTGAACTATTGTTTACCTTAATGTAGGTATCTATTTATTCCCACAAATAATTATAATATGTATTTTTAGACAGAAAAAGCACTACAATTTTGTGGACACTATATGGTTACTTTGTTCTAACCAAATTATTTGTAACAGAAAAGGAAATGCAAACTAATTAGCAAGAAATATACAATTAGGGAATTCACAAGGGGCATTCGCAAGTCCCTTCAATAGGTAAAAGACTACCTTCGCCACATCAACGGTGCTAAGTTGTCTATTCAACTATTTGTTTATTCTGAGGGAGAAGATATTCTAAATATTAAGGACATTGGAGTATACGATATAATTTCAGAAATGTATTAAGAGCTGTAGATATATGTTTCAAGACTATTTATTCAATTTGGAGTTTCCTTGAGAACGTCTAGTGTTTTCGAGCTTCATAGAAACTTTCTCTTATCAAAGAAAATTCAACACTAAATGTCCATATTTTATATGAACATTTAAGAGAAACAGAGCAACAGGAACAATAAGTTCTTTATACATATTTACATTTACAAAATATCCCAAATTAAAAGCGTAAAGCGTCAATGTCAACAGTGTCTTGTAGCGCCTCTCTGACGTCCTTGTCGGCTTGACGCCGCCGCACAGTGGTTTCAGTCCATATAGAGATTTGCCAAAAATGCATTTTGGCGATGTCATCCTTGATCTTCGAAATTGTTACTATAGTAAAGTGTACATACTAAAGTATTATTTACCAAATTTTCTTTTTGTTTGAAGCTTCCGCTATTGTTTTACAGTGCCTTAAAGTTGTGCGTTCCGATTATTCCCGAGAAAGGCATACGCGCGTGCATTGAATATGTAGTGAAATAAGCTAATACTTTATCAATATTTACTAATGTGTTATATATCAGTAGAACGAGTGTTTCATCTACTTTCCAGACCTATAACTTCCTAATTAAAAAATACATTAGTTTCTTTTGTAGAATCGTTTTTTTATACCTGTGCTGAAAATTAGATAACAACTACTTTAACTAAACTTTTAACTACTCGCCGGGTTTGCCCGGGTCAAGCTATTTACTGCATTTGGAAGCTAATATATTTGTCTATAAAATGTACTAAAACTCAAACTGCATTTCGCTGCATTTCTATGTGAAAATTAAAAAAATGGGAACAGGAGCGCGCTTGCATATTATTATTTTCTAATGCATAGCGTAAATGCTTACAATATATGTTTTTAATTACATGAATAAAATGAAATTCTATATGTGCCTCTAAGGGCATACATTATAAAGATTATAAAATTCTAAAAATATATTAGGTATAAACATTCCTGCTTAAATGTTGTTATTGTATCTGGCGTACACGTAAAGATAGATAATAGGTACCTATCTGATGTTTATATTTGTGGCATATGCCGCATAGGTTTATGGAATTAGTACTTCATGTATCCTATAATCTACCGTCTGCTACCACCGAAGAAAAACTAAAAGCGGCTAAAAAGCAACTTGTGCAGGATCGTTTCCGTAATGAATTTGGTTTAATAATTGATAAACTCCGTCAAGTTAGCGGCAATACCAATGACGGAAATATTGCAAGAAGATTTTTTGCTAATTCCTCTTGTACATCCCAAATAACGGGAGTTGATGAAACACTACTAAGAAGATTTTATATTATACTTCATGTATGTCGTGCGGTAGGAAAATAAATCCGAGAAAGTTTGGTGAATACGCCCGATCCACAGCTGAACTCTATGTAAACAAATACAATTGGTACTATATGCCATCTTCAGTTCATAAAGTACTTATTCATGGAGAGAGCATCATTACATACAATTCAATATTACCTCTTGGACAACTATCTGAAGATGCTCAAGAATCTAGAAACAAGGACTACAAAAAATTCCCACTGCATCATTCTAGAAAATGTTCGAGAACAGCTACGAATGAAGATGTTTTTCGTACTTTACTATGCTCATCGGATCCTTTTATAAGTGGTCTTAGAAGACAACATACACCAAAGCATATAGAACTCGATAAAGAAGCATTAAATGTACTAGATAGTGATAAATAACGTAAAAACAGGTATTTTGCAAAACGTTATGTACCGCTTACTTTATAATTGATTTAACTCTTATTATTATTTCGAAAGTTGTGACTCTGTATCATTTCACTTATTACTTTTAACACGTGGATAAAATTTATGTCAGTTTGTCCGCATTGAAAAAATGCCGAATATCATATTTTTATATGAAAAATTATAAACAGCTGCATAGAATTCTTTTGAAACACTCTGTACACATCATTATTATAATTGTATATTAATAAGTAGTGTTTATTATATTAGTTTTTATAATTTAATCTTTTAAGGTGAAATATATGCAATTAATTACACATCTTCATATGTAGATATTTTTTTCTTAATAAAGTAATAATATTTTCATAGTTTTTAATTGTTCACATTAAACTTCAACTATTTAGCAGTACTCATACCAAATTTTATGAAAATCGGTCCAAAGATGACAAAGTTACAGATTTTTGGCAAAAAAATGTCGATTTGGAACCACTGTGCGCCGTCTAGCTTTCTTGCCGGCATAACGCCATCTGGCATTCTTGGCGCTTGGTGCTGTCTGGCGTTTTTGTCGGCTTAACGTTGTCTGGCGTTCTTGCTGACTTAACGCCGTCTGGCGATTTGACGCTGTCGGGCGCCTTTTTCTTGCTTTCTGGGTGGCGCTGTTGTCCATATTTATGTTATAAAGATATTTCTCCTAGAAATGTAGTATTTTGTTGAAAGTTTCTGTTACCTTTTTTTTGTTTCGCACTTACAATTCGCATTTTTTGTGCAGTTAGTTATATTATTGTCTTTCTTTCTTTAGCGATTATGGTTTTGTATCTACAGGACCCATACCTTTGTGTAAGCTATTTTAGTTTTTTTAGAATTTTGTTTCCCCTAAAAAAGTTTATTTAACGGTAGGTTTGATACATATACATATTTTAATAGCTTTTTTTTTAATTAGAGTTTAGTATTGAATATTGAATGTAGCGTAATAGTTGAAAATGAATATGTACTTGTTTTTTTGGGAGGTTTTATTTTTATTTATATTCTATTCTATCCTACGGGAAAGCAGAGAAAGAGTCTGATATAACAAAAAACGAAGTTTGCACCATTAACCAAAAACTCAAAAAACCACTCCTCAAAAGCTAAAAATCGCTAAAAACAATAACTTTTAACTAATTAAACAAAAATGGTTTCTGATTTTTTATAGGATGCCCATAACCGGTGTGAACTTGGCAAGCAACTTTATTAAAAAAAAAAACAAACATAGTACAGTTTGATTGTACTTTATTTGTACTCGTTTGTACTATTTAGGTTTCCTTGAGGTACAAAGAAAGATTAAGAAAATAAAAAGGGTTAAAAAGATATAAACAAGCAAGTACAAGAAAAAAGGCAAATGCCATTCGAAATACCATCGTTTGTACCCGTTTGTACCTCAATTTAAATCGTTTGTACTTCTACCAAACCGGAAGTAGAAGTACTTGAAAATAAGCAAGCCGCGGAGAGAAATTTCGCTAATTTTTGAGATATCAAAAAATGGACACCACTATTCGAAGGAGCATCTTTGTGTCCGTTTATACCTCTTTTACATCGTTTGTGCTTTAACTAAACCGGAAGTAGTCAAACAGAGAAATTTGGCTAAAGTTTGAGATATCGCACAACGGGCAATGTCATTCGATTCAATTCGTAGAGTATGCCTCTACACGACTCAACTGAATTAATCTCATCATAATCTTCCTAACAGGGGACCATAATAATTAGATATTAAGAAACGTATAGAGTTGCTGGTAAAAGCTGAGGACTAAAGGCGAGGATGATCCACTGGCTATATACTGCCGTGATAAGACCAATGATAACGTACGGGGCAGTAGTCTAGTGGAGGAGGACAGAAATGCCTACCGCAGTAAAGCTGCTAACCGCTGTCCAGAATGCGATCCGTAGACCGAAAGCCAACAACCTGTGGCATCCCAACTTTAGGGTGGGAGGGCACACTTGTACTACGGGCACGATGCTGGACGGGCCATTGCTGCAAATGCCCACGGACAGCATGGCATCCGAAATTATCTTCACTGAAAAAGTGAAAGAGGTATTCGCTCTTGCAGCCTGTGCAGAAATAATTGCAACAGGGGGCTGCATGAGGAGGAAAATTAATATAATGACTGACAGCCAGGCTGTCATCAAGGTAGTCTCGAACCCCGTAACTAGGTCAAAACTAGTTAGAGACTGCAAACATCCCTTAATACACTGGCACGAGACTACACGGTGTCTCTGATTTGGGTGCCGGGACATGAGGATATAAACGGCAATGTAATAGCCGACGAACTAGTCAAGGAGGACTAGTCTAAAAGACATTTCATGGGTCCACAGCCCGCATGTGGAATTACTAAAGATTCCGCAAGAAGGGAGATCTGGACCTGGTTAGATAAAGAAAGTACAAAAAAATGATGGTCGACTGAAACTCAACTCCATACCAAAGCGTTAATAGGGGATGGGGATGCTAGATTCCCTGATAACCTACTCAGACGCAGCAAGAAAGAAGTTAAAACCATCACTGGGCTGGTAACTGGACACTGTCCCCCTGAAAAAGCATCTACACAACACAGGTCGAGTAAGCGAACCGTGGTGCAGAAGATACGAGTTTACATGTAATCTGCACATGTGAGGAATTGAAAGTACTCAGGCAGAAATATTTCGGGAAGGATCTATTGGAGCCCTCGAAGGCCTTTCTTAAGTTTCCACTGCGCAAGATACTGGGCTTTATAGAGAACACAATGACCACCTAGTTCAAGTGCTCAGACTTTAGGTGTCCATCCTAATTTAAGGGATGAAATGAATAAATGAATGAATGAATGAAGAAAAATATAATTGCTGCTTAAATGCACACATATATAACCCGTACTCGTAACTAGAAATATGGAAATATAATAATAGTTGCTTTAAATACAACAGACATATTATATTAAGGAATATGAAGGTCTCACAAAGTAAAAGTTAAATACATAGTTAATTAATAAATAATGGTCACATTGCTAGGTTATCTGACCCAGTTTGGAGAAATGCAGAATATTACTGAATATTTGTATTTATATGTTTTCCAAAATAGGGATGGGATCCTTGATCGATTAAGAAAAAAAATGTGAAAAAAAATTAAACTTAAACTTAAATATTGGAAAGAACTACGTCCGACTTCGTTGAAGTATAAACGATTTTCTTTCGAATGACATTGACCACTTGGCGATATTAAGAAAATTGACAGAATTGCCTACTCGACATATTTTTCTTTTGGGGCGTTTTGCGATATCTCACAATTTAAAGAAATTTCCCTCTCCGACCTACTTATTTTATAATGCTTCTGCTACCGGATTGGTGGAAGTACAAACGGGTACAAACGATGCTCTTTCAAATGGCGTTTGGCCAATGGCCAATATTTACTGCAAATAAGGAAAATAGTTATTAGTCGCACACAAAACTAAACAAATAGATAACCTTGGTATAACAATCGAACATAAACCGCTATATTGTTAGTTAAATAAATATCCACCTACACATGAACTATTTTGCGCTTTATTTAAACCGGATCTTTACGTGATGTCATGCATGAACAACCGAAGGAACATTCCTGTGTTTATGTCACAATGCACACTATACAGCCTTTCACTGAAACCAATATTGTCTTAGAAAAAGAAATACTCAAATAAACTGCCTGACAAAGAAGGACACACGTTTTAAATAAAATACATTGTCGGGGTGCCACTGAATATTTCCGGACGTATTAATAGGCCTAAGCCGTGAGTTATGGGTGCAGTATTTAATTAGTGTAGAATTGAGACAAGGTTCAGCAAAAAGTTACCGATCTGGGTTATTGATAACGGACAACTTACGGGTTAATATGAATGTTATCCATGACATCACGATAAGTATGGTCGCAAAATATGTGTCTCACATAAGTTTATGTTGGTAATAGATATGTAACTTGAGGTCATTTCTTAACCTTAATATTTTGAAACACACTGATAATGTTTCATACATAATACTATGAATAATTTATTAATAATTTTGCGTAAACTGAAAAGAAATTACCTTAATTTCTAGGTATGTTTCGATGGTGGAAATTCATACAAATAAACAAAAAACTAAAATCATTAGAAGCAATTGTCATTAAACAAATCAACGCGATTTTGCTTCAGCATTCTGCTTTGCAGTCTTAAGACAAAAGTATGCCATTAAATAATACCAACACAGTTTACATAGTAAAAGACATTTAAAAAGTATATTTAATCAATAAGCAATACACAAAAGTAACTAATTCTTATACAAACTACGCTGTCTACATACATACATATATTCTAACAGTTACAATTCTTCTTTGAAATATATGTTGAAGCTCCCCAAAAGATTTGAACTTCAATAATGCCCATAATAAGCGAAATTGCCTTATTGTCTACTATTTTCAGTTCTTGGCTTATTATTAAACTACGTTGTTGATTTATTAGTAATGAATACATGGTTACAAAACATCAGATAATAATCTGATGTTTTGTAACTGATGTACTGATACCAATAACTTTTTAGAATCTAAAAAGTTATTGGTATCAGTATTAGTGAAAGATAGCAACTACTGCAGGATAGTAGCAGAAAATACAGCCGGCATTCAGTCTCATCGGAGAACGGAATTCTGTGCAAGGGTGTTTTCAATCAACAGTAACCTACAATAACAGAAACAATTAGCTTGACACATTTACGGTCAAGTTCAAGTAGTTCCTTGCTTCTGAAAGTATTAACTAATAGTACACTCCTTCGCATCCACCAAACCAGCACAATTGTTTCAATATTGAACTAATTTTTGATTTTCTGATTCAAGTTGCATTTATTCGCCTCTAGTACTTCTGAACACCACCTGAATGTCACTGGAAATATTAATTGATTGTGTATGTGTAGTTTTTACCCAAAATCTTTCTAGGATACATCCCAGTAGCACAGGTTTTAGTTTGGAAAATCCTTCTGAGTTTTGTAATGGTTGTAATATTTGATTCTGGACTGCAAGTAGATATTCCTGTGCCCACACCTTGCTCGGTCTTCAAACCATTCGTAAACCAGCAGGTGCTGGCCAGCATCAGTGTCGCATTTCTATCCCTCTCTGTTTGAAAAGGAGGTAGTGAAGTATGCATCGATCCTTGATCGAGTTATTATAAATTTTCAATCGGATGCCAGTATGCTGTCGTAACCGAAAGGTATCCGAAAGTGACTGATTCCAGCAGTTTTTTGACGACACAGACATAAGAATGTGGCTGTATGTTAAAAATGCAGTTACCCGGACTTCCCTTTCTACAACAATATGCAAGCATGGTTGGTCCGGAAGAGCTACTACTGTCACTAACGAGAAGGAAAACATTGCTCCCGTGATTGCCAAACTTACGATCCTTTGTACAGATGTAAGTTTTGCTGTGGCTCTGACTTGCTGCATCTTTTGCTATTAAACTATTGCTCCATAAGTCATTATTATTGTATTATTATTGGGCGTAATTATTTGAACCAAACAAATATTGTTTATTATACGTATTTGAGTTCATAATTAGGTAAATTCGAAATTAAATTAACATAAAGTACTGCCAAATTCCTTTTATCTAATTTTACTAAATGACCCTACCAGTTTCGATTCTCATTCCAACTTTTATCAGGCCAGCTTTCAAATAATGGTTATAATAGTAAAACTCTATGGAAACTGATGCATTAAAGGTCGTTGATGCATAGCGTCGCGGGCGTACCCTCTCCAGCACTATTTCTTACGTAAATACTCCGAGTGTACATCTATTTACAGAGTGGGAATCTAGTGTGGCAAACTTTAGTGACATTTTTGCCTGCCTAGGCTGAAGACGGTAGTTTGAATGTTTTTACATGAATGTCTGGCAAAAAAACTATGAAATGACAGTGCCTGAAATATGTGAAAAATTTTTTTATTGTTCAAAAACAGTTATGACGTCTTAAAACATAATTTAAAATTGATCCTTTTTTGAATTGGTTTTGCTAATAAATATAAATATGAAATCTAAATGTTGAATTATTTTGAGCATTCTTCATTGTATTATACACAAACATCAAGTACATTAAATTGTTTTCTGTATAATTGTTGAAGGACCCGGCCCTATTGATGCATTTTTTTACCCGCTTTTGGGCAATTCTGTATAGTTAAAAATATTTTCAGGTTAAGTATGTAGAATTGAATTTTGTGGAACTTTTAGAGGGGAGATTTTTCCAAAACAGCTAATAATGGTGTAAACAAAGATCCAGTCTTTACTGGGACATGCTGTACAAATTACAGTAAAACTGGAAGTAAATCCAGTTTACCAAAATAATAATATATTTTATTGCAGCTTGGTTGAAAAATAATACAATACCAGTACAATACGTCATTATCAATTATCAAATACAATTTACTTGCCAATCAAGAAAGACTTGGATGTTATAGGATTCCAGACTAAATTGCCAAAGAATTGATTATTTTGAGCTCATTTGGTAAAACATTGGAAAAAATTAAACACATACAATTTAGATTATTTTGGGTTAAAATTAATCCAGTTTTACAGTAGCGGTAATCATTTTTGTTGCTAGTATGACAATCATGAAATAATTGGTTTCGATCGAACAAATGTTTATTTTTAAATAGAAATATCAATGACTCAAAGATATAGATTCCATATAACACTACTAAGTTTTTTAGGTAACGCATCGATATTTTTTTTCCATTTTACATGATCGTCCACTACGAATTCCAATGCACGCACAGCATCCCTAACATGATAGGAGTTATTGTTTAATATTAACTGAGTAAGATGATTTTTATTTTTTGTTTTAAACAATATTAATTCTGACTTTGTATGATTAATTTGCAGTTTGTTATCCTGTAACCAATTTTTCAATGCATTCTAGAGAGTCTGAGACAGCTCTAGTTACGGTGTCCAGGTTGTCCCCCATCACAAGGAAGGAAGTATCATCCGCGTAATTAATAGTTATAAAATTACAGTCGATCACTGGGCATTTAACAGCATGGATGCCGTTAAATACAACAGAAAAAGCAAGGGCCCCGAGATACTACCCCGCAGAATGCTCTTATTTACTTTGATATCATTAAAATAATTTTTTTTGGCATCAATTGAGAGTTGAGTTCGTTTCCTACATATATAAGTATGAAGGTATGCATGACAGGGCAGTTCCTCTGATTCCATAACATTCAAGTTTTTGTATCAATATTTGCTAATCAATCCTGTCAAATGCCTTTGACAGATCTAATAAAAAGCCATAAGGAATTGTTGTTTTCTCCATTGCTGAAATATTCTTTTCTGTTCAAGTTCCAAAAGTGCAGTTTCCGTACTTCTGTCTTTGACCAAGCCATGCTGAAACCTGCTTAAGGTGTTGTGTTTAACTATAAAATGGCAGAGTCGGTTAAAAGCGATGTTCTCAAATAACTTCGAGAAGCTTGGCAAGAAACTTATACGTCGATAATTATTAAGATCGTCGGGGCGATCTTTCTTGTAATGAGGGATAACTTTTGCATGTTTGAAAAACATCGAGTTGTAAGCAAACTATTTACATGTGCGTCACGAGGTTTCAAGTAAGCATTTATGCATGTTTAATAAATGATATAGGGACCATCCATGCCCGAGGGCCCAAAACTCCTGAGGGAGACAACAACCTCTCGAACCTCACACACAGGAAAGAAGTAAAATGAATGAGGATTAGTTGTAACGGCAAATACTATTAATGACTTATAATTAAGTCATTAATAGTATTTGCCGTTGCAACTGAAGGCCCAGAAAACAGCTGATTAAAACTAGCAAAACACCCAACTCAAAGCTGCACCTGTGATAAGTAGCCAAATTTCAATCTCGCAAAGTGATCTGAATACTTTCGCAAACGCAACTCTGTAAATATTAACAATTAAACATCTATAAAACACATTTTTACCGAATATTCAAAAAAGAACTTTAAATCATCTTTGCGATTTCTTAACATCCCCAGAGGGCGCCATATACCTCATATCTCTAACTAAGGTAACGTTCTTTCCCGCTAATTTCTTTTTAATTTTATTTTTCCCTTTTACATAACAGTGCAGAATTTATTCCTACAGCTTGATATGAAGCATAGTTATACTACTATAATTTACTATAATTTGTTTTAGAAATGAATAGAAAATTCGTGTTCATACCGCAAGATTATATTTCTTTAATTCACGTATATATATATTTTTGTATGCAAAAACCACTAATTATGTTCGATATTAGTTGCATAAAACGAAATTTTAAAACTATTGACATCTATGCAACCAAGCTAATTTGCCTATATTGCCATTACGCCTCTTATTTATTAATTTTTTTGATGTGAGACTCTCCAACACAACCGTACAAAAGCAAATTTTGCTTTGCTTTATTAATGCCAAGCGCAGCGCTCCGGAATCGATTAGTCTGTTCTGAAGTGTATCTGTTTCACATATTGACATCTCATTCATTTAAGTACATATAAACATAATTGAAATCAGGAGCTGAATTATATTCCAATTAATTCTTTTTCCTAATACTAAAACTATTATACTGCGTGCAACATAATAGTTTTATAAATGTTCTTATTTTAATATTTTTGAATTATTTACGAAAAGAAATATTTCATTTTAAATATACAGAGAATAATAATTAATTACACAGAAGCTGACAGTAATCATACCATGGTCCTCGAATCACCACGAAAACCACCTTGGGCACACAGCGAACCTCGCGCTAGAAATGTAGATTTACTCCCTATGCGCGGATGTGATTGATACACCGGAAATCGGATCAACGCATGATATCGTCCGGATCTTCCGGGTTCGCCGCGCGCCAGCAGACTGTTTTCAAAGCGAGGGTTTCGCACCCCCGTGAGTAACAGTGCTGTATCCGAGGGCATGTGCGCTATCCTCCTCCGCCTCGTTGCCGCGCCACGACGTGGCTGCCAGCCGCCCCGCCGGCGCGCACTGGCTCAACCCCCAACTGTTGAATACTTCGCGCACACTCCATAAAACTGAAATCAGTTGATGTTTTATTAGATTAATGCCGTCGCGAGCGTCGGCATAATGGAAAGACAGGGAGATGAATGTGCAACCCTCTTATCGGCGCTGGAGGGAGGGGGTTCTTAGCTCTTAGAGGAGTCAAGATGGGGGTGGATGTCGTCAATTCTGAGCTTGTAATATCCTTAAAGAAAGTGTTTCCAAGAAAATGAGGAACAAAATGCCAGAGAAATATTTGATGCTTTTAAATTAAAGTGCAAGCCGTCCCCATATACCAAATGGTAAACTTCCAAGTTGAGAGTCAAAGACTAGTTAATTAGGTAGTTGATTGATTGATTATTTCGAACTTAGTGTATTTTTTACATAAACTGATTAGCTGGGCTTAACAGATTGTATGATAATCCTATTTCCTCTGCCAACAGATTCATTTTCCCAACAATGGCAGTCTTTAATGCTGTTATACAGATCCGCTACTCGGAACCTCAGGGGTGCGATTCTTCAAGTTATTCACAAATGTACTGCTGTGTACAGATTGAATTAAATGAAAAATGCAAAACTGATTTTTGCAATGAAAAGAAAATAAAAGTAGCTAGCTCAACGGATAAAATTTTAAAGAACGCAAAAGAATTATAAACCTCAGAGTTACCCTCGCGAATTAAAACTTGAATCTAACCACGAAAAGTATATTGTGAGTGAATAAAATCAGACTTTCTTAATTACCCGATAAATTGTAAAGGTTTAAATGAAAATTAAAGAACAGAATTTTTAACTCAATGACGCTAATTAACAATCAATTTATTTCAACAACGGGTTAAATTACAGATTGTGCAGAAAAAAAACCTTCAATTGAAGATTCTGGCCTAAAATAAGAACTGCACTTGACTCTAAATTAAAATAGGACAATGCTATTTCCTATGCAAAGCAAAAGTTTTGTTTGTTCAGGAAGATTATCCAAAATACACAACCTTTGAAATTCTATCTACATGGTTTCACAAATTAAAATAAACTAAATGCAAGAACAATGCTTCTACTCACCCAAACGAAGTGATTGATAAATAAAAATTAAAACAGCATATTATATTATAATGAGAGCAAAAAAAACTAAAACATATCTTCCTAAACAAAAAATAATAATTGATCTTATATCTATAAAGTGCACACTTCAATATATTAACAATTATCACAAAAAGAAATCCTTGATCGACTAAATAATTACAGAATTAATGCGAAATTTACAATATCAAAATGAATTATAAAATGGCAGCAAAGATTTCAAAATACGTCTACTCACGTCAATAGTCGAACAAGTAAGTCCTTAACAAAACTCTACAATTGTTTTTATTACAAAAATCCCTCTCTCAAAATCGTACGACGCAAAGGTATAACAATTCAACGACAATATTTAATAGAATCCGCATTAAATCAGCACAAGCGACCAATAGACAATTTAATGAACGGAATAATAAAAAAACTTAACATTAAATAAATTAAAATGATACAATAAACTTTTTAACTAAGCTTATACAAAATAAACATAAAATTTGTGAAAATTCCCGGTAAAATGAAATCAGCAGTTTAAGCAAAGAAAACAACCAATAAATAACCAAAAATATGCAACTTGAATTACACTCAGCGAAATGGGTTGTCTAACCACAGCAGTACGTATACGTACATTTACGAATGGCAAGTTACGATTTGTAACAAATTTACGTATTCTGGACTGCTGCAGCGTACGCTTCGTAAATAGTTGCGAACACGCAACTGGTCTTAGTAACATAAACGTGGTAATATTGCAAAAATGAGTGTCCCAAATATTGTGTAGTGAAAAATACTAGCGTTACCATGAACGCACGAGTAGTAACCAATTCTTACACGAGTAAAGCCCATATCATACTATTATTTAATTTGTCAAGTTGACTTGATACTAATTAATTATGAAGTAATATGTTGTGCTCACATATAATTACTACTCACGTTTACCTCTTAAAACTAAGAGTATTGCTCACGTATCTTTTTAAAGTATAATAAAAATCTACTTAACACATAAACCAAAATACTTTGTACCAATTCGTAAAAGTAAATGCGCATACTAAAATCCATTCGTATTGCATTTTTCGCAAATTTACGTAGACAAATGCATACGAACGTACGCATCTCATTCCAGAATACGGAATCTATAAAATCGTTCGCATATTGTACGATGCGTATACGCATATTGTTCGAGAATCGCACCCCAGATCCGGATCTGCTCTCTGAAACCTCGGATTCGGATCTACTATCCGAAACCTCAGATCCGGATCTACCATCTGGTGTAAACCCGAAGAAGGTAACTCGGCCAGAAAGACCAAAGTGCGTCTGCCTCTCCCCGTCCACTGTCGGGCAATTGGCAAGAAGGTGAGCAGGAGTTTCCACCGCACTCCCACAGGGGAGAGTTCACTAGCCCCATGCGATGCATGTGTTTATTTAGTGCGAAGTGCCCAGTTAAGATTCCTATGAGTAATTTCAATCTGTCCTCGCTCATAAAGATTTGGATGAAGCCCTCTAGATTTACAGTATTTTGCGCCAACAAGTCCATTCCAGAAGAAGCAATGTCTAACAGTAAGTGAGGACTTGACAAACGTTCCGATGCTCCCATATTAGTTACCTCACGTCGGTTCTGAACCTAAGAACCGCAGGTCGCTGGCGCCCCTTGCTAACGTGTCAGCTATTTCATCACCTCTGATAATAATAATAATAATTCATGCCTTCATATCCCCAACAGCTTTCGCCAATTACAGGGGCATCGGCCCAGCCATAAGTTATTATTACGCCTGCGCCCGTGGTGCGACTTAAGGTGCTCGTCTCTCAGCAGTCGCCAAGGAGTGAGGAAAACCACGAAAACCTCACTCTGAGAGCTCGAACCGAGGACCCCGCGACTGATAGTCAAACGTGCAAGCCACTAGACCATCAGCCCCAGAGTGATCCCAGAGTGACCTGGCACCCATCTCAATGTAACATTTAGATGTCCCGCCAGCTGTTTAAGCGTTCTGTGATACCCCAGTACCACCTCAGAGTCAAATGTGACAGTCCGCAAAGCTTTGAGGGCAGCCCAGCGCAGGTAGTTTGAGGTGCCCTCAGCACAAGTCTGGATGGCAATAATTTCGGCCTGGAAAATGATGGAAGAAGCCCCTAAGCTAAAAGGTTCGCCGTCCCGCTTTCCGTCCCTCCTAAACCTAAACCCTGAGGAAACCTCCGAAACTTCAGGAAACGATCGTATCAAAGAAATAAAATAAAACTTAGATCAAATTGTAGTTATAACTGCGTTACTGTATCGACCCAAACCCCAATAAATATGTAATGTAGAGGGAATGCATACATATTGCTGTGGGTTAGACAACCCATTTATCGCTGAGTGTATTTCAAGTTGCATATTTTTGGTTATTTATTGGTTGTTTTCCTTGCTTAAACAGCTGTTGTTCAATTTACCGAGAATTTTTCACAATTTATATTTTGTTTGGTATAAGTTTAGTTAAAGAGTTTATTGTATCATTTTAATTTATTTAGTGTTAAGTTTTTTTACTTAATCCATTCATTCAAATGTCTATTGTTCGCTTGTACTGATTTAATGCGGATTCTATTCAATATTGTCGTTTTATTATACGTCTGCGTTGTACGATTTTGAGAGAGAGGGATTTTTGTAAGAAAAACAATTGTAGAATTTTGTTAAGGACTTCCTTGTTCGACTATTGACGTGAGTAGACGTATTTTTACATCTTGGTTGCCATTTTGTAATTCTTTGAATATTGAAATTTAATTTCTGTAAAAATTTAGTCACTCAAGGATTTCTTTTTGTGGTAATTGTTAATATATTGGAGTATGCACTTTATAGATATAAGATCGATTATTATTTTTTGTTTAGGAAGATACAATTTTAGTATTTTTTTCCTCTCATTATTTTAAAGAGTTAATTTTCCGTTATTCATTTTTGCTGTTTCATTTTTTTTTTCATCTATCACCTCATTGGGTGAGTAGTAGCATTGTTCTTGTATTTAGTTTTTCATTTTTGTAAATTTCTAGCAATTGTCCACACTTAGTTGATTTTAATTTGTGAAACCACGTGGATAGAATTTCAAAGGTTGTGTATTTTGGATAATCTTCCTGAACAAACAAAACTTTTGCTTTGCATAGGAAATGGCATTGTCCTATTTTAATTTAGAGTCAAGTGCAGTTTTTATTTTAGGCCAGAAACTTCAGTTCAAGGTTTTTTCTGCACAATCTGTAATTTAAACCGTTGTTGTAGTAAATTGATTGTTAATTTGCGTCTTTGGGTTAAAAAATCTGTTCTCTTATTTTATATTAAACCTTTTCAATTTTTCGGATACTTAAGAAAGTCTGATTTCTTTCACTCACATTTTACTTTTCGTGGTTAGATTCAAGTTTTAATTCGCGAGGATAACTCTGCGGTTAATAGTTCTTTTGCGTTCATTAAAATTTTATCCGTTGAGCTAACTAATTTAATTTTATTTTCTTTTTTAAAATTCATTTTTCTTTTTCATTTAATTCTATCAATACACAGCAATATGTTGTAGATACACTAATATTGAATTGGTCGATAATTTATATCTTTTCCAGGTCCGAATCCGAGAACGAGATAGTGGATCCGGATCCGAAAACCGGATAGTAGATCCGAATCTGAGAACCGGATGGTATATTCAGATAGTAGATTCGGATCCTAGGATCCGGATATCTGGATAATTTTGGACCCGGATATTCGGATCCCAATTTTGTGGGATACTAGCAGCACTAGTCTCTACCGTTCCAAAACTATACAATCAGAAACCTGGTGGGCTCTATATTGAACTAATTGATTACAATTTATCCTAAATCCCGTGCACCACCTAAAGGTACCTATTCTAAGTACTAAGATTAATTCCAAAACAAATATTCCTACTCTAATTAAATAGTTCTCTATAAGTGACTGGAAGACGGTCTGTCAGTATAGGGAGTCGTCTTAGGGCCACTGTCAAATTTATACATGCATTTTTGAAACTTCGAACCGATGACTTTGGGTTTCTCTTTGGCGGGAAATTCAAATTATCTGCTGTATTTTTTTTTTTTTCGTGAATGATATGGGAATGAAGTGTTTGAAGTAGAATATTTCCGTCTAAATAATTCAGCGCGAAATAATCATGTAACGGCATTAGCAGTACAAGTAAATCTACGTTTTCTAATTTAATGTTATCATAAAGCTACAAACACACTTGACGGAATGCATTTATGGATTTTAGAGACGCTAGTGTGTTATAACATTTATAATCGACTTGTACCGGAATATCTCAAGTCAAAAAAGAGCGATTAATATGCAAATTAAAAAAAAAAATAACACAAGAAATTCGTTTCTAAAGATCTTTCTGGACTTGCTCTTTGTAAAACTGGTTTTCAGAACTCCCAATTCCATTAATTAAAACTCTTCCGAATTACACTAGCTTCTCAGCCGAATGGTCGTTCATTCTGTATGTGTATTTTATTGGTTCATTGTATTTAAGCTTTTTGGAAGAACATTCATTCTCCTAAATGACTATAGGTACTGTGGATGGCAAAAGACGGTCTCTTGTAAACATACGATCTTGGGAATGAACACTGCAACTTCTATTTTGTGATTTTGTTCATTTATGTCAGTGCGGATAGCAGCTAATACTCTGGATTGTTGAACAATATTTACTAAAGCTTTTGGGTGCTTACCTATCTGCAAAATTGGATATCTTAAGAAATGTAAATCCGTGAATTCATAATAACTATAATACTAATGATATTTGCTTATACTTACTTAACTAATAAAATATGGAAAGATGTTTACGTGATAAATCATTAATGTTTTACAACTATGTCTGCCTACTATTTAAGCTGAAAATGCATTACTGTTGGAATAAAAAAGGAGAAATACTATCTTTACGACAATTTCCATAATATGCAAAATTAACTTATTTGCTACTATATGGATAGAAAGCTTTTCTGTAATAATGTTTATATGAGAGCAGCTGTTTCTAAAAGTGGAATTTAGATTTTGGAAAAAAAAGCGTAATTTCAACATAATTACCTTAATTTAATTGCAATTTAGGCTAGAGTAACCCTTATTTGTTTAATAACCCTCATTTTATTAATTGAACAACACTTATATAAAGCTTAGATAAATTCGCTGTGTGGCTTAAATTAACAAAATAGAAGTGGCAAACTAATATGACTATAACTCTAATATCTTATTAACAAAGCCTGTTCAGTTAGCGTCGCATTATTTTCCTTAGCTATAAACTTTTCAATTACATGCTACTGGCCGAAGTATTCTCGGACGAAACTGGTATAATGCTTCAGAAAACTATTTATTGACAACTTTTGAAATAAATCAAAGCATTTGCTAAATGCTTCTAGCACTAACAGTAAATAAATACCAGATTATAATCCGCACTATGTTTAAAATATATATATATATATCGTTTACATACCCACGAAATTTACTAGCTGAAAAAAAAAACCAGTTTATATTGAAAATTTCCTTGTATTTTTTACAATTGTGTTTTAGATACATACTTTCATATACTAATTTTATCTACAATCAAAGCACGCTTGAAGCTAATCATTCCCAAATGTCATTATAAATTGTGAATAACGTTACGTTTTTTATTGATATATTTTTTGTTCAAATTCGATAGAGTTAAAACGCAATTAGTTTTTTATAGCCTCGAAGGTCACTATACTCCCAAATATTTGCGCTAAAATGAAGTAGTAATTAAATAAAAAAAATAATTTAAATCTTTTTACTCTAGCGACATCTATTCTCAAGATGCTAAACACTGCAGTAGGTAAGAAAGATAACTATAATAATGTTCTGATGGTAAAAGTAGGGTGTCGTCATATTTTAGATTAGCTGCTGTAAAGTTATCTATAAGTCTGCAAGCACACACGCGGTTACAAATTTACAAATAACTTTACAGTTTAGAAGCAGCGCTGCAAGCATATATAGAATCCTACCATTACACACCGTTAAAGACATTGCAGCTTTCTGGATATGAATTTACATTTTACCATATCATGAACTTTTATTGAATTTGAATAACATCTTAGTAAAAATAGAAATTAAAATCAAATACTGAACATTATGTAATTTGGTATTAGTTATTTCAGATTTTGAACTGTACGGAAATAATCCAATAAAAACTTATAACGATTAAAAGATGGCACAACTGAAATACATACTTATATCTGGTTTACATCATCAGTAATTCCGTTTATAATTCTGGTTATATTTATAACCCACCCCCAGCGGCTTCATCGTGCCGCTTCTATTAGAGATGAAAGGGTGCAGAACCTCTGGTTCACACCCTAGTTGAGATGTAGGTTCACTCTCACTGTTATAATTATAACCATAATTGTTGGTAATGAGTAAGAGTAATAGTTTTTATTCTACAGAAACGTTTTATACGATTAATTTTCAATCTGCCTTATAGAGCCAGTTGTAGAGAAACATTTAAAAATAAAAAAATATTGACCTTTCCCTGCATTATTATTTACAAAGCATTGACGTACATTAAGGAACACATACAAGATTTTGAATCGTATAAGACAATACATTCGCACAACACTAGACAATTAAATGTCATGACAATTCCACAACAAAAATTAACACTAACAAAAAGATCTCCGGCATTAATGAGTCTAAAACTCTATAATAGTCTTCCGAGCGAGGTACGGTCAATTGGTTGCTCTAAACTTTCCAACAGCGCGTAAAAGAGATGTTATTGGAGAGGGCATTCTATACCATTAGCGAATATGTAAATGAACTTCGTGTTTATTTTTGTATAATTATTTTATATGTGTGTTATATTATGTTTTGTAAATGATGTCCTTATACTTTATATATTTTTGTACTTTTGTTTTGTATGACAATTCAAACCAATTTTAGATTGGCATGCTGAATAAATATATATTATTATTATTATTATTAATGCAAAATAGGTTTTATATAGATTATCAAATTTTGTGGTAAATAAAATTCATTAAACAACAGCAAAATTCTTTATTTCTTTTGCAATATTCAAACTATAATAATACCATATTTAGATGTCCCCATATACCAGATTATGATCCGCAAAAGGAACTTTAGTTTCTTTACATCTAGAAACTAATTTTTTGTTTAATGATTGAATTTCTTAACACGTACCTACCTTGATTTCAATTCTCTTTCCACCACTTTTAGATTAGATATTGTTAGTCATGTGCTAAAAATTAAGAAATCTTTTATTTTATTTTTTTCAATAAACTCATTTATTTTACGACTGCATCATTTAAGCTGGGAGCCTATGTATACGGTGTAATGGAGTAAATGTGATATAGAATTTCAATAGTTCGACTTTAAATACTAATCACAATTATATAAGTACATAAGTAAAACGTTTAGGATAAAATTTAAAAAAACGTACACGTTACAATCAAAAATCATTGCGACAACGAATGAATTCTGTTGCTACTGAACGTGATTCCAAACAAATTTCTGTAGTTGCGAGTTTGCAGCCAAGATCATTTTCCTTTGTAATACGTGATAATACACAGATAACAACATTAGATCCACTTACGTGGTTGTATTACACATTTATCTCACTTCCCTTTACTATTCTTTTTTTAAGTTGTTAGGTAATGTATACTTACTAAGAAACTCGGAATCCTTTCATTTTATTTCTTATTTTTCTGCATAATTAATTATCTAAATTAATTTTAGATTATTAATCAAATTTAAAGCTTAATTGTATTTTTCATTTTTTTTTAACGTGAAAATATTAAAATACAATTAAATGATTATTATTACTACCAGCACCGTGATATTGTTTGTCAAACATTAATTAACATATTAAAAAATCTTTGCAAAGGACAATGTCACATTACATTTAAACAAACAAATAAATATATGTATAATTGCTAATTAACCAAACATCATTTTGCTGGTAATAATAACAATAGTTATTTGTATCACTAGGCCAGACACTACAGTTTTGCGAGTATGAGTACGATTTGTGTAAAAGTACGAATACTCGCAAAAGAATTTCTGACTATTTTTTGGGCCGGCAAATCTTAATTTTGAATTAAAATAGAAAATAAATTTGGACACTAGGGAGTTTACGATATGGGTTGGCACACATGTTGGATTAGATTAGGATGGGGTAGGCCTATGGACCTGTTTCACCGCGACCTTTTCAGATCTATTGTGATCCCCTTTTTCCTAGAAGACGCTCTCTAATTTTGCCGGGTTTTTTTCCTATCGTCTTTGAAAGCGGCTTCTTTATGTAACTACTAGCTGTGGGGTTCTCCTACCCTATTACCAGAAACCTCGTCCTCGCCAGGCCTTCACATTGGCACACCAGGCCTATGTTGTACATATGCCTATTCAGTCTACAATGACCAGTCAGCAGACCTACAATCGTTTTGACAGTCTTCCTGTCGTTATTCAGTAGATCTCTCGTGAATTCTCTGCTCCTTTAGGAACTCTTTTGCCTGTATTGTCCCGGTGATTTTTGCTACCACTCTTTTGACTGATTATGTATCCATTCATTGATGGATTTTTTAATTTACGATTTGGTAGTGCCGAAAGAGGGGTCGGCTCCAACGAATGGCCTTGACGATGCTTGCCTGGTCAGCTCGTCCGATGCCTCATTTCCTCTCACGCCCGAGTGACTAGGGATCCAGGCCAGGGTTAGTTTCCTTTGGGTGCCCACTTCATTTAGGGCGCTTACAGTGCCAAATCAGCTTCGAGTCCACGCTTGTTGCTATACCAGTTTGAATCCGCTCTTACCGGAGTACCTGTCTTCCAGTCCTTCTTTTCTGGCATTATAACCTGATATTTTCTATCTAGGTTAAATTTCTGAACCATGGCATCACATGGCATTCCAAAAAAGGGTGCCCCCTTAAGTTCGTCTAACAGTTTTTTATAGTCAGCACCGTGCGATTTACTTACCGGTAATTGACTATGCGAAAGTCTATGTACTGTGGACCTTGCGGTTCCTTGTATATAAATATGTATTGGTGGCAGGTTCAGAATTACTTCAATCGCGGTAGTAGGGGCCGATGTCATCGCCCCCGCGCTGCACAGGCACGCCAACCTCTGCACGCCACCCAGCGTTTTGGCCGCCTCCACCTGCCATGCCTTTGGCCACCATACTAATGCGCCATACGTTATCATAGGTCTAATTACTCTTGTGTATAACCAAAGAGTCATCTTTGGGCTAAGTCCCCAATTCTTTCCACACAGCCTCCTGCACCTACCTAGGGCGATGGTGGCTTTGCTGGTCAATTTCTGGATATGTGAATTCCATGTGTGTCTTTGATCAAACCATACGCCCAGGTATTTCGTCTCTTTGACATATGGAATCCTTTCGCCTCCTATCACTAGTGACTGTAAGCCTTCTAGCGTTCTTTTTCTTGTGAACGTGACAGCCTATGTTTTTGGAACATTGACTGATAGTCGCTCTTGTTTACACCATTTGTCAACCGTGTTTAGAGCGGTTTGCATACGCTCCACTAGAACCTTTGGAAACCGCCCTCTGACGACTATTGCAAGGTCGTCAGCATGGCATACATGTTACATAGCTTAGTATTTTGACGTTTCCTAGAATAAGTCTTTTTCTGTAATTTTCTTTCTAGGTTGATATCTATTTATCAATAATAAGTGCAATGGAGACACCAGTTCATCTTAATAAGGTTGCACAGTATGACAGTAGTTTAATGACAATTTATTACACATCTGTCGGATGTATTGTGCCCAACCTTTAGTGACATTTTTTGCCTGCCTAAAAAATTCTTGAAAAGAAAAATAGTAAATGTCGAAACGGCAATAAATCAGTTTTTGTGTTTCAATTAGGCTAATAAATCCACTAATTCCTCGATTTTTCATTAATAATTAGAATATAAAGTGCTGCGTAGGCCTTCATGGCCGGAATCTACTGTAAAAGGTTTTTTCCGGGCTGTTGCACGGTAGTCTAGTGGAACTATGTCCGTACGTTTCGTTTACAACTGCAGTGAACATCTTCAGCGGCGAGGTTTCCTCGTGATGGCTCGTCGTCTTGAGTGATGCCCTGATATATAGTCGATGTCTGTACAACAAGCGTAACGGACCCTTTAGGCGTGACGGGCGCTTTCGATTGATCTTGGTCCGAGTGAATTCTGTTTGCGATATGATCAAGCAACACCGGGTACAACTTATCTTACACCTATCTGATCACCTGGCACAGATCTTGAAATATACACTGCCTAAACAAAACGGTGCACCTACAAAAATAAAAATTGTAAGAGACATTAATAGCAGCAGTACATAACACTTCAAAGAAAGACCTCGCGCAGATCTGCACTTACCTGATGATAAAGATGATGCCGATCTACTCTTTAGCAGTTTCCATGACTCCTTCATTACAATATTTAATTATTGCTTTCCTGAAAAAAGATTTAAAAAATCAAATAATTTAAAAACCAGTTACCTATTGAACGAAGAAATCAGTCTTATGAAAAACAATTTAGACGCGTGAGCAGTAATAGCTACAATACCAAAAGATTCACGCTATTATCTAACATATAGAAACCTGAAAAAAGATTACTTGAATGCTATAACGAAATTTAAACAACGTACTAACTCTTCCTACATAAAGAACTCGACTAGCAAAGTAACAGCAGTTTGGAAGGTCATAAGCAGCGAAATAAAGCCTGCTAATGCCAAAACCCAATGCAATTCAGACCTATCGGCTATGACTAGAACGAATATTTTTCAAATATTGGCAAAGAAATTACAGGAAGTATACGCTCTAATTACTTATACAAAGACGTGCTGAATAATCTTAACCTGGAAAACAAAAATTCGTTGTACATGTCTTTAACTACTTCATGTGAAATTGAAGAAATACTAGTGAAGCACATGAAAAATATATATGATATTTCGACGTTTGTGCTTAGAGAAGTGCGGAGAGAAATATCTACATCTCTGACAACTATCTTCAATAAATGCATTGAACAAGCAACATTTCCAGGAGTACTTAAAGTGGGCAAGAATCGTTCGTACCTGTATACAAAAAAGAAGACGAAAATAACTGTGCGGATTACCGCCCAATAAGTACTTTGCCAGCCATGTCAAAAATCTTTGAATACATTTATCATGATGCGATTAGTAGAGTATTTTGAATATCAAAATTATTTAATACCTGAGCAACATAGATACATGAAACATTCTACGATAACCGGCATATTGCAGATGGTGAACGGCATCTATCGGCGGTTTGATAATGGCACTTGCGCAGAAATGAGTGCACTTGACTTGTCCAAGGCATTCGATTCGGTAATCCGCGACATTCTCTTGGACAAGCTGGAGTACTATGGAGTCAGAGGATAACCGCTGAACCTCATCAGATCTTTTGTAAAAGACACACTACAACTTATCGAATAGAAGAACCATAGATCCAAAGCTCGCAAATGTGTGTTGCGGGGTTCGCCAAGGTTCAATTCCGGGTCCGCCAAGGTTCAATTCTGGGTCCGCTTCTGTTTGTCATCCACGTGAACGACGTATTATCAAGTGTCTGCGAAGCCGACGTCTGTCTATATGCAGTTGACACATCCTTGCTGCTGCCTTGCAATTATCGGTAGTGAAGTTCCCAGGACTTACCATAGATTCATGTTTAAGCTGGCACCAACATCTCGACAATCTAGCACCCAGGCTAGCATCTGCATTGTTCGCCATTAGTAGGCTTCTGCACATCGCCAATTATGAAGCGGCAAAGGCGGCTTACTTCGCTAATTTTTATTCCGTTATTCGCTATGGAATACTGTTTTGGGGGGCGGCTGCCGAAGAGCAATCCGATATCTGAGTAACCTGGAGAGCAGGGATAGTTGTGAAACACACTTTAGAAAGCAAAATATACTTACTCTACTAAGCATTTATATCTTGAATTGTGTCACTTATATTCATAACAACAAGAATAAGTTCAACTTAAACGGAGACCAACACTCACACAACACCCGAACGCGATATGAATTGAGAGCACCCTACCATCGCCTCGCATGTACACAGAAGAGCGTTGATTACTGGGGATATAAACTTTAGAACAGGTTACCGGAAGATATAAAACATCTACCCGCTCACAGCTTTAAGAAAAAAGAAAAGGATATGCTCTAACTAGTTTTGACCTAGTTACGGAGTTCGAAACTGCCTTGATGAGAGCCTGGTTGTTAGTCATTATATTAATTTTCCTCCTAATGTAGCCCCCTTTTGCAATCATTTCTGCTCAGGCTGCAAGGGCGAATACCTCTGCCTGGAAGGCTGCTCGCTTCCCCAGGCTTAGGGATATCCTTTGATTAGAACTGAGCCCACAAATACCGGCTCCTGTGCCCTAGCTGGATTTGGATCCGTCCATGAACTGTTTATCAATAGCAGTGATCTCACTACGTGCCTGGCCTCTGTTCGGTATGAAGATTTTCACCTTTTCAGTGAAGATAATTTTAATTTGTTGGCTTTCAGTCCAAGGATCGCATTCATTGCCTCCGCTCTCACATAAAACTCCAGCGGGGAGATGCCCACAATGGTCTCCAAAGTACCGGTCCCTGTGCTGTTAATTGCACTAGTGATTTCCAGCAATGCCTGTCTTTGGACAGCGGTTAACAGCTTCGAAGGACACTTCTGTCCTCCTCCACCAGACTACTGCCCCGTATGTTATTGCCCGTCTTATCACGGCAGTATATAGCCAATGGATCACCCTGGCTTTAGTCCCCAGGTTTTACCAGCAACTTTCCCGCAGTGCCAGAATAGTTGCGTAGCCCTGGTTGTTGTTTAACTAAATGATTTTTCCAGCTCAGTTCCGCATCGAGGGTAACAGCCAGATACTTTACTTCCTTGGTTAATTGTAACTCCTGCCCAAACAGTCTAACGCAGCCTAGGTCATTGAGTGTCCTCATGTTGGTAAAGGCAACCAACTTTGTTTTTTGTGGATTAACTGAGAGTCCTTGTGAAAGACACCATTCCTCCACCATTCGCAGTGCATTACGCATGATACCCGCCACCACGCCCGGGAACTTCTCTCTAACTACAATAAGAATATCATCAGCGTACCCCTGTGTCCATATTCCTTTGTCGTTTAATGACCTGATGAGATCATTCACGACCAAGCTCCACAGCAGTGGTGACAGTACCTCCCTTGAGGACACCCTCTAGTGGTCCTCATGGCGTTACTTTTATCTAGCATCTGGGCATAGACCACTCCGCCTCTTAGCATGTAGTCAACCCATCTGCTAGTAGTGTGGCCAATGTTCCGATCTATTAAAGATCGGTTGATCGAGGGCGAGGATATGCTCATGGAGAGGGAGTGTTACAAGGCTGAAAAGTTTCTGCATAATTAATTTGTATAATATTTGTTTGTTAGTTTGTTGTTGTGTTTGATGATCTACCTTTATTTATTTATTCTTTTATCTTTAAATTTTATTTATTTATTTATTTATTATATTGGTTTTATTGACTAAGGTACATAATTACATAACTGGACGACTTCTGTAATGGTGTTATCACCATATTATTGTTATTTTTTTTTTTGAGCCGCCTTGTCACACGACCTCAGCTAAAAGGCTGGATTCTTTTGGCGCGGTCGTTTACTTTATTAAAACAAGCATACAAAGTAAGTATATAACAAAATACCTAAATCTAATATCATCGAAGTGTGTCATTGATTATTCGGTCCATTTGTATTGTTTAAGGTGTGTTATTGAGGGGTTTCTCGTAGCTGGTGAAGGCGACGGCGGTGATTGTGGATGCCTCGCGAATACGTGGCACCCTAGTCTTTCCCAACCACTTCCTCAACCTGAGGATTATTGATTGAGAGATCTAACTTATCGCTGTTGGGTAGTTAGCTTCGTGAGCTCGCAGGATTTGCAGGGTGCCGAGGATGACGTACTTTTGCATGGCAAAGGTTAGTATTTGTGCTGTTTTTTTTGTCTATCTTGGTAATTCTTTAGAGCTGCCTGGTTACTTCAATCCTCATTCCACCTAGGACTCCAATTATGATGGGAATGAACGACACATGAAACGGGGAGTGAGTGAGGCGCAGTTGAAATAGCAAATCTCTATATTTCTCTCTTTTCTGATCTTCTTTTTGTGTAATCTTTGTTTCCGCCGGGCATGAAAACTCCAAAATATACATCTTCTTTTCTTTTAGGTCCTGAATGACCATGTCCGGCTTATTTGCTTGTAATTGAACTGTAGTATTAAATGGGAAATTCCAGTAGATTTTAGCATTTTCGTTCTTAATCATTGAAGGTATGTCCTGGCATTGGTAGGGGCGTAATCTGGTACTGGTAATTATTATTATTATTATTAAATTTCAATAACTTTTCGACAATAATTAGAATTCACGTCAAAATGCGCTATCTTGACGATAAGTTATAAAATAATACCATAATGATACTCTTAGTCAAGAGGCCTTAACTATGGGGTCGTTTACAGTAGAAATCGACCCCATAAGCTATGTATTTTTGAAAAGAGATAAGAAAACGCTCTCTGTAACTATATCATTGTCTACGACGATTTACATTTAAAAAAAACCAACTTTGCACTTATGCTTTATACTGCCGGTGAAAAATGAATGCATAAAGTAAGAATCTGATTTAACCAGTCGATTTTGCCTGAATAATGTTAATGATGTACGATTTTTTTTCGTTCCTTAAAGATAAGCAAATTGGACCACCTTGTATAAACTGCTTCAGTAACGTTTCATCAGCATCCCGTGAGTAAAAAAAACATTCACACGTGCTCCTTTCTGCGCATGTTTCCCGGTAACGTAAACAAACTCCCAGAAAGCCCAAAAAATTAAAACTGATTCCCAATTCCAGGAAATACCTCACCCCGGAATGGCACAAAACGTACTTCCCAGCGCTCCCAACTAGCGATAATATTATACGGCATACGGCAGAGAGAGAGATACGCAATTGCGAAGTGGATCCATCCCCACCACGTCACTCCATGCCGCCGGAGAGACTTGGCGACGGGCGTCCGACGTGACGCGCCGCCAGTGGTGCGCGGATGTTAGTCAGATTCGGTCGCAATGCGTGATCTGGCCAGTAAGATGGCCGAGTTGAAATTCGAAGCACCGCTGGCGCAATTCGAGGAGACGGACGAGTGGGGCTCGACGGAATTCCAAAACAACACCACCGCCGCCCACCTGAACGCTCATCTGAAGAACGAGAACGAGATCAAGAACATCAACTTGAACAAGAAGAATAAAGAATTGAGCGACGTCCTCATGAAGGACTTCGGCGAGGACGTGCTGCTGGACAATTCGAACGTGGAGATCCTGCTGAAGAAGAGCGACGGCTCGGTGGCGGACAACTTCACCGAGACGTTCTCCGGGTCGCTCGAAGACCTGGTGAACACCTTCGACGAGAAGATCACCAAATGCTTCGGCAACTACGAGGAATCCGTGGAGAAATTGGCGCCCGTTCAAGTGAGAACGCAAGAAGAGATCATGAACGAATGCCAGTGAGTGACTATTCTATGTATTAATGTTTTTACGTTGTAAATTTTGCGCATTTCCCCGATACCAAGATATATCCGCTAATAAATCGAAGGCTTTAAATAAACACACACACGCACGATCTCTTGGGAGATTACATCGCAATTTTTATATAACGATATTTAGATAGAAACGTCAATAAACACCAAAGAGGCCCCTGTATATGTATTTGCTTGGCGAAAGGCGCATGCTTCGTAGGAAAAGATTATAGCGAAGGGACGTGGAAAATCAATACGCTAGACGTGCCGCGGGGAGGGTTGTTTTTAACCCGCCCCGTGTTCCCCCGTTGTGCACTTGTTACGCTGTTAGTCACCGTATATTTTGATGATATATTGGGGTGAATTACCCCGGCTAATTGACTAACGTCATTGAACGCACCACTTCCGAAATATGAGAGCGTTGTGATAGAGTAATGTTTGCTTCTTTTAAGGTTAAGGACCCCAAAAGTGTTCACGCGAAAATTTTACGATACACATATATTTATACGTCGAAATAACTATTATTTATACGGCGTAATGCAGAAGCTCCACTGTTTTGTTTTGAACATCCATATAAGATTACTGTTCTTTTATTACTAACGCACAGAATTATTTAACAACATCGTTTTAAAAGTAAAATTACATCAGTATTACAAATAATTTAAAATTATTTTATATATTGTTATGTTTGTCATATGCATAGTAGTATATCTTTTTGATACCTAATGTATGAAGCTTTACAAAATATTTTATATATAGTATACTTAATATGCTTAGAATTTTTTAAATAAATATAATAAAGATACAATGGTTTTTATTTATTATTTTATTCCAATTTTATAAACGATAAACTACAATACCAACTACCTATAGAGACACAGAATGTAGTGGTTATGACAGAAAATTGTTTCAAACAATTTGAATAATTAATTACTTTTGGAATCAGCTCAAAATTCATCTGCTTAAACCTAAACTAAAGCATATTGGGATAAGTGATATACAAAAATGTTATAAGTGGCTCTTTTAAGATATAGGGACAAGTATCCCTATTCAAAATAATCCAGATTACCATACTTAATGTAATGAAAAACAATCCAAAAAAATATCAAATATAAATCTCCTAAATCGCCAGGTCTCACATCTGTTTGTCCACACGTATTTACTGCGAAACTAATGGAAGTAAAATAGCAATGAAAGCCAATGGAATTGTGACGACATTGCACATAAGATTCTCCCATTATAGCACCCACCCCCTCCGTATAAATTACCCCCTTCCTCCCTAATTTTTTTTAATGGTGCTGCTAAGTTTTTTGATCACAAATTTTTGATAGTTCGTAAGCTTGCAAATACAGTTGACTTCCCCTAAATCAATCTCTCTTTAATTGAATTTTTCCCTAAATCGAATTCATAATTTTGTATCTCCAATCGAATGGTAATCTCTAATTTGAACTCTCCTCTAATCAAATCAAAAATTCCGACATTTGTTGAAAATTTTAAGTCAGTTTTCCCCTCTCCAAATCGAAAATCAGTTTTCACAAACTTGCAGAAGGTGGAAGCATACATTGAACAACAAATTCTAACACAAACAAATAAACATTTCGGATTTTTTTTTAAACCTCAATTATTAATTTTTTTATCACTACATGTAACTGTTTTTGAAGTGTACGTTATAATATGTTGCTTTTTATGTTTATTATATGTACAAATACATACTACAAATCAATATCGTTTCTTGTATCCCTTCTTTTAATTCAAACTCTCCCTAATTTGAACAAATTGGAATACTACATGAGAATTCAATATAGAGAGATTCAACTGTATATACATTCACATAAGTAGGTATATTAACACGAAAGACCCTCAAAAAGTATCTCACAAAAAGTAAAAAACTTTACAGTACTGAAGTGTGCCACTTTAATGAGATATGACTCTTGCCTCCGTTATTTTTTCAAATGTGAAACTGATCCCAATAATTAGAAAAGCAATGAGAGGAACGTACAATTGTGTAATTTGAAAGAAACAGAAAATAATTTTGATATTATTAGAAGAAAAATAGTGTCCAGAATCCTTCAATCATTTATACTTGCATGGTATTTCTTAGTATGCATTTTTCTGTCAAATCCACAATTGGCATTTGTTCATTGACGTTTCTATCATTGTTTTTACAATCATATGGATCAGTTTTCAAAGATGATAGCAGAGGTATATTTCATAGAAGCGGCACACATTAATCATTTATATTTTGCACTGCATACGTTTAACACGGATACTTTTTGAAATAATTTCAAACAAAATAAATATGACTATGATAATAAATAAAATGAGGCAAGTATTTGTTGGAAGTGACACTTCCACAGATACACAGTTACATATACATTATCCACCTTTTAAATGCTAATAATAAATAAATGTTCATGATTGATAATAAAAATCAAAATACAGGACACTGATTACGACCTGCTTCATATTGTTTTCCTGCAACGTGTTATAGAAACCTGAAGATGGTACAAGTGTGCCGAAACATGTTGTCACTAGTCTAGATACTTATAATAAAAAAAAAAAACAGTGAAAAAAGACTTACAACCAAACTGTTATTTCATTTTATTTATTATCAAACATAACTTCACTACAACAGACAATGTAAATATACATATGACTATATTAAATTATATTAAAGCTACATGAAAGCTGGGCATAAAATTAAAAAAAAAATAAAGTGGGGCAGTAGAATAATGGAAGAACTTTCTGAAATTTAAATACTTAATGGTCTATTAAGTCGAAAAGCCATATTTAAATTTCACACAAATATTTTTAGTAACTTCAACTTGATGTATTACATAAGATTTTGTGTGCTAATAACTGCAGGAGTAGCATAGCTAAAGTTTTCAACGCCTAGGGACATCTGAAGATT
The DNA here is from genome assembly GCA_004143645.1 of Protaetia brevitarsis. Lineage (NCBI taxonomy): Eukaryota > Metazoa > Arthropoda > Insecta > Coleoptera > Scarabaeidae > Protaetia > Protaetia brevitarsis. The sequence continues at coordinate 27,598 of RXPK01002976.1, read as the reverse complement.
TGGCATTCTTCCTGTTTGCCAAAATACATTTCTGTCCTATAATTTCAAATATTAATTTGGCGCCCGCGGACAGATATCCCTTCTAACCCCTTCTTAGCTATGCCACTGAATTACAGAAAATGTAAATGTCACCGCTTGGAAAGTTTGCAGAAAGGACTATAATATAAAAAAGCAGTATTACGGCATGAACCACCATATAATTGGAGAGATATATTGCACAGAACTCCATAGAAAAAATAGCAATTCACATTTCCATGAGCAACATCCACTATCCATCACTACTTCCAAGCAGTCCATTCTTTGCAGTTTAACCTAGGCTGTCTTTTCTTTGAAGTTTGGCCACTACATTGTAGATACATAGATAATCATGGATAATATGACACCTTGATATAACCAATATATTGTCTCCGCCTATAGTCTTTAAGTTTTTCCAAAAATTCTTTGGCAAGATCAATATGTTGCTTTGTGGGTAATTCTATTTGCTTGTTCTAGTTCAGCTTCTGGTCAAGTATAATCTCCAATATATAATTTCCAATTGATTACCTTTTGGTAATACGTAGTCCAAATACACTTTCTTTCTATTTATTAATAACATAGTTGCAGTTTGACCACTTGATACATTGCAAAAAAGTTTATCAATTCTTACCTTTGGAAAGCTAAGCGTTTCTGCAAATTATGCTCGAAAATTTTGGATCCTATAGGGAGTATATTATTTCTATAATCACTTGTGACTATACTATTAACTAATAAACCAATGTATTAAGTTACCCTGTTTTTCTGTACTTTAAATTATTGATGGTACTTTTCATAAGTACACTTAGTACACAAATTCATACAATTAAAAATTATAAGCTAACTAATCGAAGTATGATAAGTGTATCTTAAAGTTTTATATTTTTAAACATGTAAAAAGAATGAAAATAAAATTTACCCAAATAAACGTGATACTCACTGCATTTCAAGTGCTTTATTCAACTTATCACTGAGACATTAGTAATCTTATCTTATTTAATCTAATAAGTCATACGCAAACGAGTGGATAACATGCTTTAAAATGGAGCAACGTTTATAAGTTTATACAAAAAGGTAAAATAATTAATTGTCTGCAAAGTTTTTTTTAAGATAATATTTTTGTTAATTGTCATTACTATTTTTTTTTACAAAGAAGTGAAATTAAGAAAAAGTAAGATATAATTTTGTTTTATGATTAAATCTATTTATAAGCAGTTGTTAAGCAAAATATAGATACCACTGTATCAAGTATATTGCATATATGTTTTTTAGTTTTTATGTATTTAAAATTAGGCTCATTATTATGGTCAAAAAGATATATTTTGTATATGCAAAAACATACCGAGCAAATTTTTTTGTTTTTAAAATACATCGTGAAATAACGTTAAATAGAAAATTAGAGTTCATATTTCTAGATCACCTTGCCTTAAAATCTTAATATGAGAAAGTACTAAAAGGTGGAAAACGTATGCTGGGGTGTGGCAACATTGGAACAAATATTAGAGAATATAATGTAGAAAACATATTAAAATAGTTATGGTTTTGGGAAATGTTAGAAATGTGTGTAAAAATCATTGCGTTATGAAGGCTACGTATCATAAATAACACATTTTGTGTTATAAGATTAACATAAAAAATAAATGAGTAAAATTTCAAAGATAATACAATACGGGATTTAATTTTACTTAAGCGTGTGGACTGAGAAATAAAATGATTCCTTCGACAGTTTTTTTTTAAATGATAAGAATTGAATTATTGCATTGATTTAAATACATAATTGCTAAGCAAATAATCATCTCGTTTTTGGGGCAATCAATGACTGTGAAGTAAAAAAAATAATCTGCAGTTAAAAAACAGAAATGTCGCCAATCTAATTTTGATATTATCATTTCATATGGATATTGAACTGTAGATTTAAGATTTCAGAAGTTTATTAAATCAAATACTTTTAAGTATTTAAATAACTTTTTTAATGTCATCAAGCAATATTACTTCTCTTTGTGGAGGTCGTTCAACGTGGAGTTTCCGGAAACATTACAGGCTCTTTTTTGTATTTCATCTGCTATTTTCTTTATCGATTAAATCATATCAGTTATTCCAGTATTTTGGTATCCTATACTAGTATCTACGGATGTCTGGCTAATTGATAGGAAATATTTTTCAAGTTTTTATTTTTGAATTAGCCTAAAATAGGGGATCTCTTTGTGCACTCGAGGGTATCTCCAGCGTTGAACCCAATCTTCTAGTGAGGTCTTTTTACTGCCCAATATCCTGTTAGGAAACCTACTACTGTGGGGAGATGATTCCTACCAACCTTTAGGACTTACTTCTTTGATGATTCTTTATAAAGTTTACCCAACTCCTTATTTGTGCTGGAGCTCGCAGCTCATGCAAAATTTTTGAAAAAAAAATTATATTCGAACGCGTTTTTGGGTTCTTAAGTGGGTGCGGTGTTTTCTATGACAACTAAAATGGGTACATATCCGAAAGACCTACTACTAGAGCTATGTATCAAACCTTGGAAGAAATAGTTGAAGGCATAAATACTAAAGAAACAACCATTGTGTTGCTTGTTAACCTTAAGAAGGCGTTTGGTTGCATCAACTACAAGATCCTATACAAGAAGTTAGAAATAATGGGCATTACAGGACTTGCGTTGCAATTGATAATGACATATCTGACAGGAAGCAGACCATTGTGGATAAACACAACGAAAGCCAATCTAATTGGATGATCATACAGAGAGGAGTTCCGCAGTGGTTGGTGTTGGGCCTTTTTTTTTTTTTGACGTATGTAAATGACTTACTTGAAAGTTGATGCTATGAAAAGCTATTGTGTTTGCCGATGATACACCGGTAATCATAAAAACCAATAAAGCCACGATTGATTGCAATGTGATGCAAATGGCTTTAAACTCGTGGTTTGGTCAAAATGATTTAAAATTAAATATTGAAAAAAGCTCACCTTCTACACTTCAACTTTGATCAGTGAAGACAGCATGAAGTTTCTTGGATTGTTGGGGTAGATGTACAGCTAAATTAGAAAAGACACATCGGATACTTAGCTTCTATTCGTTTAATTATGCATTGCACAAATACCGTGATATGAACAAGCTAGTCTGCTTGCATTCCATGCTTGAATAGAATCTCGGTTACATTATGGCGTTACGTCTTGGCATTATGGGGTACCTCTACGTATGCATCCAAGATCTTCTTGCTCAAAAAGTTTTGCGTGCGAAGCATTTTTGGATCGAAAGATATTGAATCTTATAGGGAGGTGTACATAAATAAAGCGTTTGCTCAACGCTCATGAGCAAGCATTTTCGCAATAATCTTACGACTTTCTCTTGTAAAACAAATACAAAAGGAAATAATTGCAGCAGAATTAATGTTCCTATGTTTATACAAATCCCAATATAGGTTGTCTCCAGATTCCATAACATAGGGTGGAGTGTAACCACAATGCAGTAAACTATTGGGCTACGTGAAATAAAAGCTTTCTTAATTAAATGGTGCAAAATAACAGCAAAGAAACTACTAGCTAACATGAAATATCATACAGTTGATGATTATTTATCTAAAATGGAACCCGGTACAGTTTGGTCCAGTTTTAATATGAATTAATTGTGTTTGTTCTGGAAATGTGTCAGATTATATATTGTTACTTAAAAGAAACTTAAATGGTAGGTATCTATCTCTCTTCTATCATTAGGTACTAGGCATATTCATTGTCTTCAACATTTCACCATCAATGGTGATAAAATAACCACATTTGAGCCCACCTTTTTGATGATCTTACATTATTATTTTCGATATTTCGCTTACATTTTTAACTTTGGATTTCGTCTCTATATTTCCTCGTTGCGTACTCTATAAAATCTTCAGTAATCTGACAATTTGCGGAAATCTACAGACCGAATGATATCTAAGATCTCTGCGAAAGGTATCAACAGTAGAGGTCCTATGCATTTTTTTTAGGAAGGGCATTATAAACTTGTTATTATGTATGTTTTTTTTTCTTTGGTTTCCTCGCCTTCTTTGGATTGTAATAATTACTAACTTATTGTTCCTATATACGATTACTAGATAATTGCAGCTTAAATAGCATAATACTTATAGGCTGGCTTCAATTATGATTTTATCTCTCATATCACCCTTCATATGTCAAATTATACCTATGTCTATCTTAGATTACTGATAATTTAAGTTTCGGAATAGAATGGTAGTGTCAAGTGTCAACTTTTCCATTGGGAACCCTTTTTAATATTTAAATAAAAGAAGAGTAAAGAGAATGTAATTTATTAAACAATGCATAAAGTGGTTTAAATGCTCATTATTTCGACACTCATATAAAACTTGCGGAATTAAAAATGCACACCTTGTCCCAATGCAAACTACAAAAGCTATTGTACATAAAAGTGCACTTACTTACACTGTTGAAAATTTTAACACTTTTTTGACTAATTTAATAGTCAGGAGAGGTCCACACTGTTTTCGTGTTATTTTGTCGAGAACTATAGAGTTAAAATTGACGAACCAAGTAGTCAAGTATTGTCTATGCTAAGGGGGTATTTTGTCAACTAACACGTAGAATTATGATATATTCTAGTCACATTTATTTGATCTAGACTAGACAAATTTAACTAGCTGTTTAACTAATGATGCGATCTTTGATGATTTACACCGTTTCTAAACACAAGCTTTTTAATATGCAACTCCGATTTCTGAGTGCTAAATACTTCTCTCTTAAAGTTTTCTCAATTAAAAATATCACAGAACCACTCATTCAAAGTTTGGTTTCAACGAAACGAAATTAAATTAAAAGTGATTTTGTCGAGAAACATTATAAAATTAATGAAATGTTTATGCTATTTGATTCAAATCTGAACTAATTATGTAAATAGTTGTTCCAATACATCTTTAAGATGTTGAAATTTTTTATGCCCACTGGAATTAACGTTTAATAACACAAGGTTACACTTTGCAGGTCAGTCACATTTGGTGGTTTGTTTGGATATGTTAATACGCAGAAACAAACTCGAAAACAGATACACGTGCAATCCAGGTGGTGCGTATAATGCAATACTGTATTAGATTAGGTGGGGTTCTATATTTCTATCCGAGGGAAAAATTCTGATTGGTTGATGCTTCTGAATGTCTAGAGAAAATAGTAAATCCTCAATATCTGAACAAAGAATTCACACCAAATTCTAGTAATTCTGTTCTACTAAACACATGTAGTCAATTCGTCTGGCAAAGTTTGTAAAAATCAACACTAAAATATTTGACTAGCGCAAAATTAACGCCAACACCGTAATATTTCCCACAGTGTAATAATAAAAATCTATAATCTCTTACCTTTCAGTGTAAAAGATTAACCAGGGAAAAACTAAAACAAGAACTCAAAAGTATACTTACCATCAATATTTTTTATAGTGTGCTGAAATTTCTCAATTATCAATTCTAAAATATTGATATTTATCATTTATTGACAATATTAGTCAACTTGAATAGGATAGTTGGTTCTAATTAAATAACTCTAACATATTCTACGCTATTATATGCTTTATTTATTATTATTTATTTATTTAGTAAACCAGTTTGGATTGTATCTTAAGATCCCCAATGTCTTCAGCTTCAAGAAATATCTTTCTCATCGATTACGTATCGATACGAACAAAATAAAATTAATATGTAACACTTATAGCTAAGGGTTATTCTTAAATTTTCTGGATCTTACGAGAACTTGTACATACATACATGCATTTCTTTCAGTTAAACGTGTAACAACTTAGGAACAGTAGAACTTTCTCTTCGTCGAAGTGTTATATCATCAATATGCGAAACAGGTAGAAAATAAATTAATCTCTTATGGTACATAGTACATGTATATACCATAAATGACTAACTTGTAAGTACTTAAAGCGGTATCCCGATTTCTATGTCCTACTTATTCTATTTAATTTAGAATCTCATTACAACAAAATTGGAAACCTATTCTCTGGACTTTAGCACTGCATTAAATTACTGCATTAGTTTAATATCGCCTTATGATGCATTTCCCGCGTTGTTGAGGCGCCAATAACGCGAATGCATGTGTTCCAATCGTCGTGTTTATTGATCGCTGCGTCCTAGAATTAGGTTGAGGTCGCGTAATCCAGTCCGTCTAAGTGCCGCAGATGAATGCATGACCTGACCGAATATATGCTTCGCACTTGTACCATACTTCAAGAACGGTATCTTTTATCTTTCACGTTTACCGAGAATTTTCTACTCTTCCGTTTAACATGTTGATGATAGGAAGTATTATCTAGACGGCAAAACAATAGGTTTTGATTACAGTTAACTTTATTGTCCATTACCAGTCGAAAAAATGCAGTGAATGTAGGACAGGTTTATAATAAGTACGAGAAACTGGTTTCGGTTTTCAATGTCGTGATATAAGATTTTAAGCAAGAGTCGAGTTTATTTGCAAGTAATTTATATCGTTTAGACTATGTAAAAGAAATATTATGTAATAGATATATGTACATTTTCATGATTTTTGAAAAACTCAGTCTCCTTTTAGTAAAAGGTAAGGAGATTCTAGCAAGTGATTTTCGGGCGAATCTTAGGACCCGGTCGTTGTAGATCATCTCCACATTATAAGACAAATACAAAAAAAAACAAGTAAAGGACATAGAACGTCAATATATGCCGTACTTGTTTCAAGAAGACCTATATTCGTTTAGAAGAAAAAAAGTCATGGAAACATTATAGCAGCTTAATACTTGCAACAATTGCAGTTTGGGAAAATAATATAAAGTATAAAATAAGAGTTTTGAAGTTACGGAAAGGTTAAAGCGACCCATGTTTATCGTGTTTTTCAGCCGAGTTTTGGAATCGGTATGTAAGAAAAGTCAAAACAAACCAAGAAAACTCTATACTCTGAAAGGTCTGCCCAGTTTAGAATGTAGAAAACGATTATTAAACCAGCGGTACTCTTTGCAAGTGAAACATGGACATGAATAGAAAAAGCAGAGGAAAACTGGAATGTAAGAATTCGAAATGCCATTTCAAAGTATTTAAATTCATTTTGTTATTAAGCTGTTGATAAGTAATGTGGCATCCGCGTAACAGTGTCTTCCCCACAAGAAATGACAAGGCTATTTTGTTTAGTCTCGCATAATTAAGATAATACTGTATTTATTTTAAATGTTATCTGCTCTTTGTCTATTGTATGTTACGATTGCTGATCAGCGAACCCCACATTACTTTCTAGAAGGGCGTTTAAAGTTCAAAAAAAACAACGCCAACCGCCATTCTTGCGCCCTCTAGTAGGGAGAAGTGGAACGAGTATAGCGGTGCGGAATGACGTCACAACTAAAGTTTATAAAAACCCTTTACTTGTCTTTTTGAATAAATTAGTTCGCGGACACCGATTTAGCTTCAGAAAAAGCACGCGCTACCCTTCATTACGGGGCGTTTCCAAATTTTAATATTAAAATCAAGCTTCTCTTGTTAAATTCCGTAATTTAAAGTTCCGGAGAGAAAGTCGACGAGGTGGAAAAGTTGACAATCTTCAGGCAAACTAACGGCCCTACTTCGACTGATTGAGAAAAAACACCATTGTAAAATATCTTTGGCTACATCTTCTAAAACCAATCGCTATAATACCAAACAAAGAAATTGTTTTCCAGCGGTGGCTCGTCGGTCAAAAAAGCAGATTGGTTTATTTGTAAAACGGGGGTTCAGTGTAAAGGGAATTTGTGAGAGTATTTATTCTGACCATCCTAAAATTTCCCAGATAAGAAAATCCGTTTCGTTATAGGAAGTGCAGGAAAGAAAGATGCTCAGGAGAATAGAGAAAATAAGAGAATGGGATATAGGTATGGAGTGTGGAGAAGTAATCAGGATTTATATGCACTGTATGGAGAACCAAAGCTCTTAGGTAGAAGTATTTCGGGAGAGATCTATTGGAGCCCTCGAAGGTTCTCAAGTTTCCACTGGACAAGATACTGGGTTTTATAGAGAACACCAAGCTGCTCAAGTGGAAATAAGAGAATTAATAGGGGATGGTACAATGAGCATCTAGCTCAAGTGCCCGCACATTAAGTGCCCACCCTAACTTTGAATGAATGAATGAATGAGAACCAAAGCTATGGAGAAGTTGTCAAAAAACATAGTAGTGAGCCAAATAGATTAGGTGGTTTCATTATTTTCTAAGAAATGGAGAAATATCGTCTGATTTATAGTATTATAGAAGTGCAGATAATAGAAAGTGGGAGCTAGACTGAAAGAAGCAAGTAGAGGAGCCGTTTAGAAATCAACACATAAAAATATGAAAAAAGAACTTTCAAGACAAGGGCCACATGATCAATAGTGCTTCGTATATATAAGCAACCAATACATCTTTAAAGCTTTGATGAGGTGTCTGTCTGAGTGCAAAATCAAAATCTAATATTAGCAATAGGCTTGCTTGTAATTATAATTATATTTTGAGGAGTTACCAACTTTCCACGCAATCATCCACGTATCTTTTATAGAAATTGGGCTTAAAGTTTAGTTGTTTTGTTTTTTGGTTTTCTACCTCTTATAAGACTAATTGGGCCAATGGGCTTGATATTGGTGAGCCCATTGCGCAACCATCCAGTTGTTTCTAATATTTGTTTTCTATTTGGAAATATGCATTATCAAATATAAAATCAATTGCTTCTAAAAATTCTAATATAGGTATATTAGTGTGGCATTTTATTTCTGACCATCTTCATGTAATAACGTCCTTAATTAAAGTTTTGCGTATATTTGTCGTCTAATGATATTAATACTTCATTTTTTGATGGAGTAATATTATTTATACATTTCTTGAATTCATTTTCAATTGTTTGCGGTTATTTTATTAATTATATTTGCAAAGTATTTAAACAATGCATAACAGAGGCTTTGTGTGCATGAAATTATCGGTCTTAACGGCATTTGTAATATAAACTCTTCACCTTTTCCTCATAAACACTGCTAATTTTCTGATCGCTTGATAAGCTAATAGGGTCTGCCTCTAACAAAAACAAGATTTCAAATTAGGTGTCCAAAATAAGAAAATTGATAAAGTCTACTCTTTTTAGTTTCAAATGGTTTTGTTGTTGAAATTCATTTTCAGATTTTATTAATTCGGAACAATTGTTTCGGGAACACGTGGGTTCCCATTATTAACCCAAGACCGAATTAATTAAGTGAAGAAAGACTCTTTCCGAGATTATACATTTTTCACTACTCCAAATTTTTCTATATCGATTTACTCGGTATCGTTTGTATGTTGCGCAACGCTGAATAATTCAAGCCTCCCATAGCGATAACTTACTATATGATCCTTAATTCCAGTTCCGATCGCACGCTTTGTTTGTTCAATGTAAACTTTATTTACACACCCGCTACAATCGATTTTGTAATCTTTCATTGAGATGAGGTTTATCTTTCGCGTTACCTAAAAGAATTCTCAGTGTGTTACTCAAAGTGGAGCAAATTTTGTCCTTCACAGGTGTCACTTAAACCTTTTTGAAATACGATAGAAAGGCAATTTAACACACTTTCCGTTCTGATTTCTTCTGACGTTGAAGTCGTAGCACTTCTTACAGATTGTTTATTATTGGGCTTACTTTATACTCCCGACTACATCTATAAAAGAGTAACCATTAGCGAATTCATTATTAGTTAAATCGCAGGCACGTCAGGCATGAAAAATCTAATTATTAGAAGAATTCATCTTAGATTCTTGCACTTCAGATTTTGTTCCATTAGTATACAATTTGTCTAAAAATGTGGATTGGCATAATAGGTGGACCTAAATCTAATCAAATTGAGGATCATTCGAGAACTCGATCATTGAAAACATTTAGTGTTGCGAGTAAGTGAATGATCAGGATCGAATCATTCAGTTATTCAAAACCATTCGAGAACTTGATTATAAGGTAATCACAGCCAAATCCGAGTGCTATAAGTCGAGTAACGGATAACATTTCTTTTAGTCATACATTAATGAGCATGAATATTTGATTATTAAATCATTCAATTGTTAAAATCACACAATTATACCATCACTGCAAGACACCAAATAGCAAAATTTTATGTATACTATGTCTGGCAATAAAAAAAAAACAGAAGCTTTCCTTTGAACGATGCTTCCAGCTTGAATTCAATGATACATTTAGTCGACGATACTGTATTTATTATCTGTGAAAACTAGCAGGCTTACCTATGGCTCCGAATATAAACCTAAAAGTATACAATTAAATATTACTTTCCGTATCCAATCTTTTGTCTTTGACTTTATGTTATAGTACTCGTTTCAATAGTGATATTACAACTTTTAGTTGTTTACAGAAGAAAACAGAAGAAATACACTAGAAACTTGTTCTTTTAGAAAACGATTTCTTCTACACGTCACATATTTTTACGCGCTTTTATACCCTTTCTGATCAGAGAAACTGAATCCTCCATTTAAATTGAACACATCAATCCTTTTTAGGATACCAATTCACTCCATCGGCCTTCAACCTTCAAAGGTGCAGGTAGTCGAAGAATTTATTTTACCAACACTGAACAGCTATTGTGCAGCGGTTAAAAGCCACTAGCAGTCTAGTTGCACTTCGCAGAAATCGAAACTAGCAAATGTTCACTGTCACCTGTCGAAGATACAGATTTTCGTGTAGCGGAAGAGGTATTTATACACGAACATGTGGGACAGGTGTACAGTCAGATTAATTTATGTAAAATGCAAAATCTACACTCGGCGCTATGCAATTTCGATGATTGGATCTTTTTTTTTTACATATACAAAGTGGTATTGCCAGAATTCAGTAATTATATATATTTATGAAAAGCGTTGAGTTTCTGGTAAACACCTTTTTTTGGTCTCTTTAAAAAAGCCTTGAATTTAAATTGGTGAGGAAATTATAGATATTTATCTATCTTAGTGCTAATTAACTGTAATTACAGGTGATAAAATGTTTTAGCGATCAATCTTAATGTGTAGATAGAGCAATCAGTCAATCAATGGTTTTAGTTACTAACATTTGTATACTAATTCATTCATTATCAGTCTATTAATGTACTACTAAGCGCGTGTAATGAATCCTAATGGTACATCATCACATGTTTATTTTCCGACTAGATAAATCAACGAATGTGAAGATCGGCAGTTTTATAAATAAGTCAGGTTAAAGTAACAAGACGAAACCTACTTGTAGTAATATTTATTTTTTATCAACGTGTTAGTATTTGTTGATAATATTCCCTAATATGTTAACCGCTTTAACGTTTGAAAGGTATAAATAAAAGATTTTATCAGATCTATAATAGTATCTCACATACGGAGAATGAAAAGAAAACAGCTCCAAAATTTTAGTTTGTATTGGTTAGAGTTTAAAGTAAGTTAGTTGATAATTATGGAAATGTATAATCAACTATAAATATTTACTTAAATTCCTCTCCCTGTATTATACCTATTATACCTATGTAATAGTTATTTATAAAGATCTATTTCATCGATGGAAGTAAAGATTGTGTGATGAAACCACTTTTATCTTGCCTTTCATAAAAAAAAAAACCTCTTTTTAAATCACAAAAATTAAATAAGATTTCGCGTTGTTTTCCAATTTTAATAACGGATATCAATGTGACATGAACGCCGTCACAATGTAATAAGTATCATAATTTTAAATCTCGGTATTAACGATAAACAATGGATGATATGAGTAATGAAACAAATGACTTTTCGTAACTTAAATGCCTCGTATTAGAAATATTTACATATAAATATTGGCAATACTATAATATAAATATTATAATATAACATTATAAATACATGGCTTAAGTTTGAACTAGCTTCAACATTATTTGCAGAATCTGATTGTGATTCATTCGACTATGCGATAAGGAAAACTAAAGTTTTAATCGTATATCATGGGAAAGTCTAGTGATAAGTTGTATTTATTCTAGCTTTCACGTATAAAAGGACTGTTTTGATTTCTTAAAACCTTTGGTAAACCCACAGTGAATCACCGCTAAATTCATACAACCATAATAAAGATAAACTTTCTTCGATAAAAATGATATTTGACCACAAATAGATTTAAAAACCTTTATTATATCCAATAACACCTTTATAGTACACCAGCTTCTGCCCACAGCTTCTTTCCTATGAAATTTTGTTTTTGATAAAATTATGTCTAAACACGGTTTTCAGAATTTCAAAATGATCTGTTAACAACAAATGGTACATACATTTGATATATTAGCAATAGTGAACCTGCTTCTGCTACTTTTGGTTAGCAGTTTAAAAAAGCTGCTACTTTTTGTAGCAGTTTTCCTTACGTAGCGATATACGTTAAACAAATAAACTGTTTCTAAAACCTCTGCACATAGCTTATAGTGTCTTATTGTTACCGCTATTACATAAGCACTGAAGTTACAACTAGAAAATGCTCCAAATTAAGAAATTGTCAAAAAATCAATTTACTCATTTAAATTATGATTAGCTTCATTCTTCACCGGTGTTGTGAAAAATAATTAATTTAACCATTGAAAAAAAAAATCTCTTCTGGGCCACGCGCCTCCCAAAGTAATCAAGACGATCTAAATACCCCTGTACAACAAAATTTGCACTCTTCCGCGGTTCCAATTAAAACCGAAAGACACATTTAATTCTAGTTGACAGTAGTAAATAGAAAACCCTTATCTCGAATTCTCATATCACATAATATCATATATATTCACAAAACCATACAAGCTTCTATATTTAGAATTTCTCATGGTTCATCTGCTTTTCTTTTTGTAGTTTTGCACCTTTTGAAAATACATTATATTTGCTGTTACATTCTTTCTATTCCTAGCTTCACCATAAGTTTTCTTAACTTATAATTTGAAAATGCTATTTCTCGCTTTTTTTGGCGTTGTCAGTTTTAGCAGTGTCCTTAGGTTGACATTCCTTGACACTACTGACGTAAGCATCTAGTGTTCATAACATAAAAAAAAATGTAACAATTATCACCCTATTGTGTATTATTCATTCCTTCTTCTTGCATAGAATTACGAAGGATGCTTTAGTTAAATAGTTTAGTAGTACTTAATAAGAGATTACATCCGCATGGTTCGATTAATCGTCCTGTTCACTGCGACCACTACGGTCTATTGTAGAGCACATATTATCTTAGAGTTCATCCAACAAGTTTTGGCCCTTGAGCTCAGTATCTTGCTGAATGAGATTGTTTTCAAGTCTTCCAGGAAGGGTCAGTCTTTCCAAAGATTCACATACCTGATTCTTCTGACAGCAGGGCAATGGCAGCAAATAGGCTCAACTGTCTCCTTCTCTTCTAAACACAGTCGGCATTTAGTTTCACCAGAGAGTCAGATTCTGTGTAGGTGCTTTCAGCGATTACAGTGACTTGTAAAGATAGAAACAATCACTTTGGCATTTTGGGACAAGTTCTAGCAATTCCTTGGTTCTGGCATGACTAGGTGTAATACACTCTTTCGTATACACCAAACCAGGACAATTGTTCCAATATTGGGGTACTTTCTTTACTAATAGCAGGTTCTGGTCCCTGAAATTGCTCCGCTGTACCCTTTTTGGCGAGGATATCTGCTTTCTCATTTCCAAGAATCAGTGAGTGCCCAGGTACCCAAATGTGGAATAGATTATTAGCCATTCCCAATGTGTCAAAGAAACTTTGATCTATTTCATTGTTTTAGCAACAGATACCTCAGCTTTCTCTTTTAGTTTGCACCAATCATATAGGCTGTATGTCAGATAGAAGTACAATCTCGTCTCAAAATGGCAGCTATTTATCATCATTATAAGACTTTATACATCTTATGTGGAGTTTGCATGATAATAAAGATATTATTACTGCTATTGTTAAATAACAAAACAGCAAGAATCGAACCAATAACAATAGATCGAGTTAAAAATGTCTTAAAATTACTCCAGCAATAATGTTATGTTCATCGGCCGACAAAATCCACATTAAAACATTTAGAACACAGATATTTCGAATTAATTAATGCGTATGACTGTATTTGTTAGCCACAAGAAAATACACTGGCATAGAGTGGTGCAAGGCCACTTGTAAGCAGGGTGTTATAACGGTAAAATCTGTCATTGCAAAATGTACAATTATACCTCAATTTCACCAAATTTTTCTGCAACTTCTACATCCATTGATTTACGAATAAATACGTGGACAAATAAATGTGAGACACTCGGTATATATGTTTGCAATCACTTTGAATTTCGCCAAACACTGAACGAAGTTTCGTTTCTTGGTTATTATCCAATTTATACATCATAAAAAAAAAAACTTTCACATGTAAGGAACACAATCACATTTTTACGTTCGTGAAACAATGCCATTTTTTAGTACCTATCGTCACTACTATTATTTCTGAGGTATTGTTTCTTTAGCACGTTGATATCTGTTTGAGATTGTTTTATTAAATTGTCATGTTTCTTGCTTAAGAAATTGTGTATGTATTGTAAAGGCCTAAAAATGAACAATTGAAAGTTAAGTAATGGAAACAGTAATATCTTCAAATCACGTTTCCTTTCTTTATGATAAAATATATACCCACAGGCACTTAGTACGTATGCTATATTTTCATATAACTTTCGAAAATTTAGCAAAGTAGAACTACTCTATTTTCATTAAACACAACTTTTTAAACAATCTGTTAATTAATGTGGGTGTTTAAGAAATAACCGATGTTTGCAGTAAACTCAACGCCAAAGTATTTCATAAGATATTGCATTCGATTCCTCATCAAAATATGCGGGAAGAACCAACTTTTTATCATTTAGTAACTATTACTTATTAATGCTTTATGTATGTGCTTATATAACATTAATTATGGCACAAATACTCGACAGAATCAGTTCTAGATTCATTCTGTAGTTTTTTTTTCCGTTTATACAAAACGAGTTCGATGTTACGGTACTGTATTGTGGTGGCCGCGGCAAAAAAAAATTCAAAAGTGCAACGTCCTAATACTTACTTTACCAGCAAAAATGCGCCAGGTCTCAGCCAGAGGGGAAACTGGTTTCGCGCTACAAAAGCTAACGATTGCGGTTTGGAATTTTTACGTCGGCATTTCAATCACTAGAAATTAATACTTACAAATATTACGTAGCATGATTTGTATTGATTAAATTACAGTGTATTGACATATATGTGTCAGTCTTAGGGCTTGTTGTGTTCAATAATTGTGATAACCTAGGTTCAAAGGAACGTCTATTAACTTGCGAACTGCGTTCATTCGCTATTATGTAATTCAATGTAAATTGAATATTAGTTATTTTACGTTTCTTTACACGTAAACTAACCTAAGAGTTTTATTAGATTCAGCGGATTAATTTGAATGTTATAATTAAAACTGGGCTACAAATGAGATGAATCCTCCTCTCAGTAGAAATGATGAAAAAACTCTACAAACATTAAATGACACTGCATAAAAGAAATATGATGAAGGACTACTTATGCACGCTAAGAAAGCAGAACTACAGGTAGAGATCCGGCACTCCAGAAGGGTAGCTGCGAAATAAGATTTTAATCTAGGGATTTCATTCTAATATATTAATATTATCATTATATATATTAATAAATAATTCCTCACAAAACAATATATTATATACACTATTTTTTTTGCATGCGCACATATTGTTTTATTTCAATTTTACGTATGAAGATGCTTTTATGGATATCTGAACAAAAAATAAGTTGATAAAATAATTTTTGTTTGTACCACAAGTATGGCATCACCCAATTCTCCTTCACACTTCTTCGTTTACAAGAATAACCTCATTCTCCAACATGTATGTCATACTATGAAGCACTGCGCATGGAACAACAGCTGCCGCCATACTGAGAGAAATATCCTTTTTTTTAATTTAAAAAGAATTGCATTAAACCAAAAGTTTTTGCGTTTTCTATAGGGCCAACCTGATTTGGTGTTTCCTTGAAGTAGTTTCCAGCCTATTTTGTGCGAAATATTATCTATTACTGGAATGAAATAGGAGATGCGTCATCTATGCGACAATTTCTCTACTACACATAAGTATATCTGCTCATCTGCTGTACTATATGGGGAGAAAACTGCTATATGAAAATAAAATGCGATATTTATTTTTACTTCCATGTAAATATTTAGTTAGATTAATAAATACCGCGCTAACTTCAAATGAATCTACTAACCAAATTATTTGTTTGATTGAATACAGGAATAATATTCCTAAATCAAGTAATAATTTAATAACTGAGACCGGATGCATGAAAAATGGTTGAAAACAACAAGATCGTTTTTCCCGAGTATACCAGCTTTAAAATGTTCAAACACTATATACTACTGTAAACTTCCTTGGCTTATAAGTAAATCAGCATTAACTGAAAAGGTTTCTTTAACCTCGCGCGAAAAATATTCACTTTTGTTCATTATTGTTTTTGTATCTGAGACTTATGCACGTGGAAACATGAATAAAACTAAAATACTTTCACGTAAAAAAGCACTCAGCTTGAATACAGATGCTTGCATTTTCCGTTAAAAGCCAAAGGTTTTAAATCAATGTATACATGCGTGTCCACGCAAATAAACCAAAACGTCCGGCTTTTAGTCTTCCGGCAAAACAGCAGGCTACTTTCAATTAAAATAAACACTTTTCTTCTGAAAAAAGGTATTCTTTTCGTTGAACATAATAAAAACCAAAAGTTATAAAACTTTCATGTAATGCAATCTCTTTTGTCAGTGCATTTTTGCACATTTTATTCACTTGCAATAATGTAAGCAACTGCATCTTTTGTTGAGTGAATTTTTTGCAAAAATTTAATATCTGCTCATTAGTAAAATAATTGGTACGCTCCTTAAATATATGTGGCATCCTGGCATTCACTACAGACAGCATCCACAAAACAGAGTTATGGCTACATTCAACTCAGAGATTTCTATAAACCAATCACAAGATAATTATTTACTTTAGATCGAAAAAAAAAATTATGAGTTTAGAAAATCACTTTGATCAACTGTTCAACACTGAACTACAGTTTGTAGTGTTTATAAAAACAGCATTTTAATGCGTATTTTATACGAAGGAATAACTTTCCAAACTGACTCAAATTGAAGTTTATTGGGAGGAATGCGTCGCCACCCTGAAGGTTTTTGGACGTTTTATTGCCGCAGTAAAACACGAGATAGCATCTAATTAATTTAATAATAGGATCGAGTCGGTCACGTAGTTCCCTCTGGGACAAAACTTTACTTTTATTAGAATTGCGTGCCTACTTACACGGAATCGATAATTCAATAATAACATAATAACACGAAAGACGGAAATAAGAAAAAAAAATTTAAATATTTCAATGGAAATTAAAAACGACTTCCCCTTTTGAGTTTACGAACAGTAAACCTGTGGTTGCAAGATTGTTAATGGAGAGGGTACTTTGAGATATGTGATGTATTGAAATGTAAAAAAGCATGACTTAAAAGTTTCTTTCTCCCTCATTACTACCTTTTGTGATTATATTATATTTACCGAATAGCTTTTAAACATAAAAATAACATGGTAGAGATATTCTTAATTAACTTAACGTCACGTTAAACACATAAATTTTAGAATTTCTGTTAAAACTTCATTTTTGTTGAACAATATGGCTGTTTTAAAAAATAAGAAGAGCTGTAATTACAGGATACTAATAATTAAATAGATATAAGCACTAATTAAAAATGATTACATATAAATTGATAAAATATTATTGAAAGAAAAAGTATACGTGTTCTCTCAGTAGTATTTTATATATTTATATGTTGTATTGTTTTATGTATTGTACATTTTACAAAATTTTTAATGTGTTTTCAAATTGAATTTTTGACAAAATTATTTGCATTCGAAAATTTAGTTGCTGCATCAATTTAACTGTAAGTAAATGTATTAAGAATTCATATGTAATCATTTTAGCTAGTACTTATATCTGTTTAATTATTACTATCCTTCAATTCCAACTCTTATTATCTGAATCTCCTATTATCTACACACTTGAAAAAAACATGAATAAAAATCGAAACGTTTTGTTTAATATTAAATTCCTGTTTTTTTTAATAGCCATATTTTCAAAAAAAATATAACCTTAAACAGCAGGTACAATTAGTAGATAATACAAACAGATGAAGAAATATGAATAGAAGACATAGAGAAATTAAAATTTGAAATACTATAATGAAAGGAAGGGTAAACAAAGCAGCATGACCACGAAAATTGGGAAAATACAATTAAAGAAGGGAATACGGACATATAGCAAAGATGGAACATAATATATTGGGTGGAAAGATATGTGACGCAATATATATAGACAAAAGACAGAAAGACCAAGGAGAAAGTGGAACGGCAGAATAGGAAAAAAAATATGCTAATGGGGAAGGGAATGACGCTACTAAACAAAGGAACTAGCCAAGCATCGGAATGCATGGAGTTAGTAACTGAACTCACAACCACCATAAGGTACTTCCTTAATGTGCACAGGAGTGTTAAAGGAAAAACCAAATTTCAATGACAAAAGTTATATTATAATATTTTTAATAGATTTCGTACGAAACTTGTCTCTCAAATAGGGCCAGTTTATTGGACGGCGCCGGCAGTGAAATGAGTCTACCAAACTGAGTGGCTTGCTTGTAAAAGTCTGTTCTAAGTCGTATTTTACAATACAAATATGGTGGAGATTTAAATAGTAAAATTTAATTTGCAATAAAGTTTGCAATTTCCTCCTAACTTTCCATATTAAACCAATCACCGTCAATTAACTTATATGAAATATGCTGAAACTTTTTTAATCCGTCTCGTAGTAACGAATTTTGTGCTATTTGGACGCGGTTGTTAGTATCGACATCCAAGCAGACATGATAGATTTCAGAACAATAAGTAAAGCACACATATTTTTTTAACATATTTAAATTTCCTTCCTAAGTACTATTACGGCCCCGGAAAAAAAGCCAGTTGCCACAATTGACCAGAGCAAGATTCGAACCTGCGACCTCTAGCAGTAGTTGAAATCAATATACATTTGTCTACTTAATTCTATGGTATTAGATGACAATAATAAACACTGCCTGAAAAGTTAAATTGACGCAATTATTTTTGGTTAATTCCACAATTTTCTTGTTTAAGTGTATTATTTAAACATGTTCAGTTAACACTTTTAATAGTTATAGCAACCATAAGGAAGTAGCCCCACAAAACTAAATGAAAAAGCAAAATCAAAAGATCGTTAAATCAACTCAGAAACGGTTAACTGAACCATTTCTTCTCTTAATGTTGTAACCAGGAAGATTGTGATTGATGCCTCCATAGATTCCACCACAACAACCCGATGGTTTGATACAAATAGACTGCAAATATACAGAAATTCAACAACACTCTAACGTAACTTTATTCATTCATTCATTAAAGTTAGGGTGGGCACTGAATGTCCGGGCACTTGAGCTAGGTGCTCATTGTACCATCCCTATTAAGTCTCTTATTTCCACTCGGGCAGCTTGGCGTTCTCTATAGAGCCCAGTATCTTGCCCATTGGAAACTTGAGAACCTTCGAGGGCTCCAATAGATCTCTCCCGAAATATTTCTGCCTGAGTACCTTCAGTTCCTCACATGTGCAGATTACATGTAAACTCGTTTCCTCCTGTAGTTCGCTTCTTCTACACCACGCTTCGGTTACCCGGCCTGTGTTGTATAGATGCTTTTTCAGGGGACAGTGTCGAGTTACCAACTCAGTAATGGTTTTAACGTCTTTCTTACTGCGCCTGAGTATGTTATCAGAGAAACTAACGTCCCCATCCTCTATCAGCGCTTTGGTATAGAGTTGACCTTCAGTCGACCTCCATTTCTTTGTACTTTCTTTATCTAACCAGGTCCAGATCTCCTTTTTTGCGGAATCCTTAGTAATCTCACATACGGGCTCTGGGCCCATGAAGTGTCTCTTAGAGCCCTCCTTGACTAGTTCGTCGGCTATTACATTGCCCTTTATATCCTCATGTCCCGGCACCCAAATCAGAGACACCGTGTAGTCTCGTGCCAGTGCATTGAGGGATTGTTTGCAGTCCCTAACTACTTTTGACCTAGTTACGGGGTTCGAGACTGCCTCAATGACAGGCTGGCTGTCAGTCATTATATTAATTTTCCTCCTCATGTATCTAACGTAACTTAAACCAAAACATTCTGTTTGGTTTGCTGGGTAATTGTAAAGTCTTTAAAGCTGATAAACTTTTTGGAACTATAGATTTATGCCTCAAGAACTTACAGGATGATTTTGCATGATTTCCCAAGATTTAGTAATATAGCTCCTGTTCCCACAAAGTTTTATTCCTGTAAGGTTGGAAGCCTTGGATATGCTATCCAATATTTAGATTGAAATTGAAGCATGTTAAAGTAAGACAGACCAATACGATAGTAACCCGTTCAGATACGTTGATATTTAATGATTGCATATAATTTATTAGTAAATCACATCTTACACGCACGAGATATCTTCGTAGTATGTCCACAGCAAAGCTTAGTCTTAGAAAACTCATCAATCTCTCCAGGACGCTCCATAAATCAAAGCACGTACGACTCGGACCGTTGGTAAGCGATTGTTAAATGGACTTTTAAAGTTACCGTCGTGACCACGCCAGATTACATAAAAAGAGATACGCGAACATCGTATCTCTACAGAAAGAAATATAGGTTTCGGATCGCCCAGGACCGGTTCACCTTGACGCAGGCGTTCTTGTTCTCTCCTTTTCGGGTCTCCGTTCGACGAATAAGTCGTATATAAGATGCAGTGTGCGCTGAAATCGGTATACACACAACGAAGAATAAACAAAACTAAAGAAAGTATGATAAAACGATAAATTTTATAAGAGGATTGTGACAGATTGGGGTAGTCCTTCTATTGTTTCGGGCGAGGTTAACGGGGTCATGAACGGCATAAAAGATCTTGATTGTCTGGCTGACGACTTCGAGATATTTCGCCGAGAGAACTCGGAATGGAAACATTAAACAGACCGCGAATGTGTTTATGCATATGGTAGGATGACGTAAAGGAGGGAACGCGGCTTTATTTCTATGTTTATTTACATAAAAGGAGATATTGACTGTTGTAAAAGAGAATCGGTAGAGGGGGAACGATACTACAAATGCGGTGAGTGTAAAACAGTCGCATTCTAGGAATTTTTTAATTAATCATTCGTAGAAATGTTATTATACTTGTTATGTACTTACTACTGTACTGACGCAAAATCCATCGCAATGGAAACAAACCACATATTGGGTGGGTCAATAATATAGAAAAATAATATAACACATTTACTATAGAACATACAACACAATATTAAATACGATAATTGTAACAGATCAGAAAGCTTTTAGTTTAAAGTTATTTCAAGATATACAGAGTGTTCAGTAGAAAAGTGGCACCATAAGACTCATTTTTTAATGGCACACCCTGTATGTTTAAAAATTCAAATATTGCACTGAAATAGCTTTACAAATATATTTTTTCTTTACTATTTTTTATTGCTAGTTATTCAAGAAAATGTAAACGATTTTGAGTAGTGTTGGGAACGAAACTTTCATCATCATTCACGGTAGATTGTCCGCTTCATAATGCGAGTTCAAACAGTCTACTTCACTTATTGCGTGAATGAAGGGCTTGTGCATAAAGTAATTTTTTCACATCGCTTTCACGAGAATAAACTTAACCTGTTTAAATGTAAACAATTTACTGTTTATTTTATCAATAAGTTATTATCAATAAGGTATTTGCCCAAAAACTAAATTGTAACCTATTATAACCTATATAAATTGTAACTTATTATAAACGCCTTTCACAAAATATATCCATTCATATCGTGAAAGCAACCTTGAGCCTTTGTTTCATTCGTTATGTGGCTTCACACTGCTACATTTACTGATAGCTATACAGGCGAATGAAACCACGTTCATCGCAACACTAATTTTGAGATCGCACGTAGTAATAAAACATATCACGGTAGCCATGGTCTTAATTTTCCAGTAACAATATTTGGTAATTACGCAGACTAGCGATAACTCTATACAGCAGGTATAATAAAATGTGATTACCTATAATCTACAGAATGCTTTTTATATAAAAGGACAAATGTATTAATCAAATGTCATTTACTTCTGTTTTTTAAATAGGGCCTCTATTTTTTTGTTTTCTTTTATTCTTCTTTAAGTTGTGTTAACATAATGTTATACTTAAAGTTATAAATTTTCGAAATTATATGACGTTTTTGAAGAAGACAATTCTTAGTGCATTATTTATTATGTTAACTGGTAGGCTTTAAAAAAAAAAGATAAAATTAAATTATTTGAAACTATGGGGCTGTTTTTGAAAATAATTTTTTCAAAGCAGCGTTGATTGACATGATTTATGTGTTAGAAGAAAGTGAAGAGAAATGTACAGTTGCTACAAGAATCTATAAGCAGAAATACCTAAATAAAAGGCAGCCAAATGCAAAAGCGTTTAAAAGACTTATAATAAGATTTGATTATCGTTTCCCATAAGAAACACATGAAGATAACAAACTGATTGGTATGGTGGTAATACACCACTGGAGAGGCAACTGCATATAAACAGATATGACATTAAGTTAATGCAACAACTCAATGATGCTGATGTCGAAAGCCACGTGAAGTTTTGTGGTTCCAGAGGAAATTAACACAATAAGACAGACTCTTCTTCGAATTTGTATTTTTCGCTGACGAAGCGATGTTTGATAAAAATGGAAACGCAAATAGACACAATTTTCACTATTATGCAACTGAAACCCCGCATTTCGTACGATTTCGCGGCCAAACGAGGTGTTCACGAAATGTTTGGTATAGTATTGTAGGGAGTTATGTAGTTGCGCCTCATTTTTTTTGAAGACTTAACGCTTAACTGGACAAGGGTATTTGCAGTTCTTGCAGCACGAATTGATAAATTTATTGGACGATATTCCTCTCAACCTGCAAAAAAGCATGTGGTTTCTACACGACCACCAGTTCACCATCTAATAAAATAAAGGTATTCTTAAACAATGAATTCTCTGAAAGATGGATTGGGAGAGATCAACCAATTAGATGTCCAGCTAGATCACCTGACCTAACAAAATTAGACTACTTTCTGTGGGGATAGGTAAAAAAAAATTGTACACAGCCACCACGAAATATGATATGAGGAACAGAATTCGACAAGCGTTTACAAACATTTCCATGTATATTCTTCGCAATGTGAACAATTCTTTTCAAGGGCATGTGGCGTTGTGTATACAACAAGGTGGCCGACACATCTAGCATTTGGTGTGAGCTATTGTTTATTGCCACAGTTATTATGGTGTGATTCGTTGCGATTCTTACAGATTCTTACAGATTATAAGGGTGAGTGAGGTTTTCGTGGTTTTCCTCACTCCTTGGAGAATGCTAAGAGACGAACATCTTAAGTCGCTTCACGGGCGCAGGCGTAGTAATAACTCATGGCTTGGCCGATGCCCCTGTAATTGGCGAAAGGTGTTGGGGATGCCAAGGCATGAATTATTATTATTATTATTATTATAATTATTATTACTATATAAATTTCTAAATATATAATAAAATAATAAACTATAAATTTCTTGTGGCTATAGCAGTCATTTTTTTCTAAAGCCTGCTAACGAACATAATAAGTAATATAGTAAGAATCGTTCTTCATTTTGAAAACGTTACATAATCTTGAAAAATATTAACTTTAAGTACAATATTATGTCAACACAACTTAAGGAGAAATAAAAAAGGAATAAAAGGAAACAACAAAATACAGGGTGTTCCGTTTAGAAAATAGAAGTAAATGATACTTGAAGATTAATACATTTGCCTTTCGATAATAAATACCCTGCAGATTATGGTCACACACTGAGAAAAATGGGTTAAGTAAAGTGTTTACTTGATAAAAAATCATTTACAATAGATAAAGTATTACTTGCAACTATTCTCCTTAATTAATACCTGCAACTAAACCCAGTTTCCTGAATGCAAGTTCTTATTGTAAATAGTGCGCTTATTAACGGCTATTATACAGCGTACCTGACAAATTCTTGTGTAATAATCGTAATTAAACTGTTGATATGTGGTAAGTAACGTATTACTAGGGACTATTGGTACTGTATCTAACTACAGCAATACTTAGTACAACAACAATAATATTAATTGCTATTAAACTCATGTATTTTTATAAATAAGTAGCAATTTGCCACAACTATGATTATTTAAGTTTTGCTGCACCTCGTGTGTTTTCGGGGAACCTTGGTGGTCTTACCGTATTTTGGGCATAACCATCATAATTAGTGTTGAATCAAGTACACGCGATAGACGGATAAATCTCCCGTGTTTAATAAAGGTGTTTGTTTATTAATACTCGATAATACCTGTGTTAGAAGTTAGAAATAGAAGAATTGCTTTCATCTTGGGGCTTCAACTCCACTACTTAAATGAATTTTACAGAGGTAACATACATAGATCATCTTTTGATATGCACCCTTCATAGTCATAAACAATATATTAGAATGTATTAAACATTTAACAGTATCGGCAAGTTGTATAAGGATTCCGTTCAATCAGTTGAGGTAATTGTTATCCTTCTAAAGTTTGTTTTGAAACGTCTGTTCAGGTTATTCGGTTATTTACTTGTTATTTGTTATTATGTACGTTAAACATTACATTACATACATATCAAGTAGTCACTGTGTTTGTCCTATACAAAATAAAACTATTACTAATAATACTGCTTTTTTTTCTTAAGTAATAAGTATTATGTACCATCTTTAGCAAATTAAATGTGAATTTAAGCTCCACAAATCTTCGATTATTAATGCAATCGAAGCTACAGCACACTGAAATAGTAATCAAAAATTATTTGCAAACAATTTTGAATTATGAATTGCTCGATACGCAGTATTTATAGTTGCGGTTGCATAAATAATTGAAGATTTGTGGAGCTTTTTTTTCTACCTTATCAGTTATGCACACAGTAAGCTATTGTTAAATATTTACTAAACCTCCTCGTTTCGTACACTAACCATCATTGAACAACAAATTTAAAGTAAATATATTGCATATTTGTATAGCAAACCATTACCTTTTATATATCAGGTATTTAGTGAACGTGCTTTCTTGATACCGTTTCCTTATCACAAGTAATCCAAATAGCTTGTATTAATTATGAAGGTGTGATAGCCATTATAGAATAGTTCACTTATAGCAATACATCTACTTGACATGAGCAAACCTTTTACTTACTGCAACTGCATATATTCATTGGCTTAACTACTTCAGTTCAATTATCATAAGTAACTTCATAAGTTACCGGTATGAAGCAGACCGTAAGTAACTTAGATTGCTTCTTGTTAGTATCAGCGTTTAGGATCTCTTTTGTACTAATGCTAAGATATCTGTGCTTTTGTCCCCTATTCAGCTGAACTTCTTACTTACGATAATTATATTTTTATATATGATTATTAAATTTTTTTCTGAGTGCATATTATTATACCCGCTGCGTAGGGTGATCTCCTATCTGCATAATTATGAAATATTGTTACTGGAAAATTGACACCACGGCTAGCGTGATGCATTTTGTTACTACACTGTAAAAAAAGTTGCCTAAATTTGCTTCATAAGGTAAAATTTCTACCATCTAGTAAATTTCACATGCTGATGTATTTTTCAAAGATTGTACTGTAAAATTCGTATGTAATATTTATATGAACTGTATATTTGCCGAATGCGTACAGTTTAAATAACCTATATAACCAATCACATTGCGGCGGTATTCAAGTAAAATAAATATAAAAGATCCTCAAATTTTTACCCAAATTTAAATACCCAAAAAAATTGTCAATTTTACACTTTTAAGTAAATTTTGATAGTAAACATAAAATTGTACATGTTTTTTCCTGTATTTTTCTTTCGAATTTTTATTACAGCTTAAACTTACATACATGAAAAAGCTATAAATTTTACCGAAATCTTTTTTTTCCATGTTAAATATCCTAGAAAAAAAAAATTTTATTTATTGTGGTAAATTCATAACGTTATTACATGTAATATTCCTAATTTACCATGGCAAAATTACTGTAATTTTTTACAGTGTGCATTTCGAAATTTTACACGTTTTCTTGAATAACTTGACAACCTAGCAATCGAAAATAAAAATGAATATATTTCTAAAGCGACTTCCTTTATTAAGGGCCTATCGAAGAAGAGACTGTAGAACTATTGCAGCTTACTTAATACGAATGATCATGCTTCCACAAAAAAACAAAAAATTCGTCTTTCATATAAGTCCTGAGTAAAATAAGAAATGTTGCAGTTGTCGCACCTTATGGTGTAGGATAATTACAAAGTGTTTACAAAGATGCAATGAAGGAATAGCAGTTTTATCAAAATTTCCAATTTTATAGGGAAAAAGATTAGAAAATATATATTCATTTATTTTAAAGTCTTTTGATATACATATCAGTAACTTAAAAAATCAAGCAAAAGATAATGGGACAAATATGAAAGGTCGTTGGGCACAACATTAGTTGCAACATCAACTTCAGATATGGCGTCCATTTGGATTACTTTCGTTTCTTTTTATTACAAACTGTTACGGCCAGCTTTTCAATTTAGAGATCTATCTTCTTGTGAGATATGCAAAATTTCCAACACCATGCGTCAATTCCCTCGTTGCATTGTTAAATTAAATATAAGATGCCTATTATTTTATATTGCAGCGCCTCTGCAGGCGCATATACTCATGTAGAATGTCAATCTCTTTGTTTGCAAAACACTCTGGCGCCATCAACGCCAGTCAACGCACTCCCTCGATGCGATAAAATCCAATTGGCATTTCAGCAGCATCAACCATCCGTGTAGGGAACGACATTTTCCCGAAGACACAATAAACACATTCGGGCAATTGCCGAACGGCACCAGACTGTAATGTAATAAAAAGTTCGCCGTTCTAGACGGAGACAACCGACGAGACAATAACGATTTTCGTGATCGACGGAAGCTCGGTACGTAGGTACACAGTACGCAGAATGGGAAGTATGAGTCATCCGGGAATAGAGGAAATCGATTATTCCGGCCAATCTCTGCGCGCAATTCGCAATTCGGGTTTACATCGTCCGTATTCCGTATGTAACTATGCGCGTAGAGTTCGAATGCCCGCTTCCGATGATCCCAGGAATTTTGGCATCCGTTCAAATCGGATGTCTGACGGATTTTCTCGTGTAGATTCATGTTCGTGCTTGTATGGTGTATGTTATAGTGTTTCGTTGCGAACGGGGTTAACGAAGTAGACCCTGGTCACGCGAACCACGATGAATTATTTTTAGGGACTTTGCGGCGAATGTTGCCAAATCGATATTACTGACGCTGAGGTAGCTAGCTTAATATCTTGCTGCATTGATCAATATGATCTACAGAGAAAGATAAAATCTTTTTCCGCAATGCATTATTATATGATTGACGTTGCCATTTCGGGACGCAAATATTATTGTAACGCTATACAGGGTGA
>RXPK01002975.1:0-48665 GCA_004143645.1 Protaetia brevitarsis | reverse complement strand
CTTCGCCTAAGAATTACAAAATTGTCCTGTATTTTTGACTTTTTAGGTTTCACAGCATTTCTCTAGCAACAGTCTATGTTATTACGATAAAATGATAATGCTAAAATAAAATTAAATTTTCGGATTTTTTTACTTATATAATTGTGGATGCAATTACGAACTAGTATGACATAAAGTCTACATGCACCATGGGTATTAACAGATGTGTGTGCCCTCGAGCGATTTGCAAGATAGTCCCCTACAGGGCATAAACGTAAAAAAAAAACGCAAGTATCCGCCAAAGTAATTGAAATCAAATGAAGCTCGTTAACGATTTAGTAAGCTCAACAATCGGTGTTCAATTATTCTATATGAATTCTGTGTGTGATATAGTGACATTTTAAAATCCTCAACTCACTGGAATGTTTCTTTTTTTAGCACACATTCCATTACTCTATTAACCGTATAATTTAACCATTTTCATTATATTCAAAAAAAAAAAATTCTCACCTGTAAAAACACCTCCTAACGGCGTTTGGACACCACTAGCATGATTAACAGCCGATCGGGAAAATGATCCTGTAATTGGCATCGAGGAAAAGAAAGAACCTATGATACCGCATAACGATAATGTTAATAACTCTTGAGTGGCGTTCACCACTTGCCCATTTGCTAAAATTAAATAGTATCGCCCATATTTTGAAGTTTATGCTTTTCTCCAAATCTACCTACCGAAAGCTTTTGCAATGGCAACATTTCCCAAAACGCCAATAATTGGGATTAAAAAAACTGACGTGCCAAGATCGGATAACATTTCGCCAAAATCCACTGTCCTATTACCTATAGTGGTGCTGAACGGGGGTAAATTTACAATTGGTAGCCCAGGTTTAACCGAGCCAGTTAAGAGAAATGGCGAACCTCGCCCTGAACTTTCGTAATGGTAAGCTATTAGCGAACATATCACAACAATTAAGGCGTTTCGCGTGATAGAAATTAACCATAAAGTCCGAGATATATACTTCTGCTTCTTACTTCCTTCGCTAACACAGCAAATTTTCATATCCTTCATTTTCTAAAAGAAAAAGCCTAAATATCACAGTTGTAGATGATTTTGCGGAGGAATTGTGTAATCTACATAGCCATGAAGAGAAGTTTTAAAAAAAATCTATTGATAAGTATGTGAAGAGGTAACGACATTTTTTTAGAAGATTAAACTGAATGAATGATTAAAGGCAATGAAATAATGTTCCTTCCATTCTGAATTGAATATTATCTATATTAGCTACATGTTTCGGCCGAAACTGGCCATCTTCAAGCTTTTATAACGTCAATGTTTTGCCCAAACAAGCAGCTGTTATAATTAATATTAAACTCAGAATGGAAAAAACACTGTTGCATTGCATTAATATTTATCCATTCAAACAAGATGAATGATATTTGTATTTTACTTTAGTTAAAAAAATCGATTTGATACAATAATAACATAATTGCCGAAATTGGTTTTATACAATAAAAATCAGAAAGCTTTGGAGAAAGCTACTAATATTAATGTAAGATGGGAAATAAAACATGTTCTTTCCGTTCAATATATGTATTGTATTTCATGAGATTACATTTTTCCAATTCTTACACATACAGGCTGACTGGCACTTAAACCAACATATTAAAGGACATGGTAATACAAGCTCATTTACAATAGATTTTAGATTAAAATTTGCCTTATACAAAATTCAATGATTTTTGAGATACTATGTTTTTTGTATCGCTTCCTTGTACTCATATTTCAAATTAGAGAAAATAATAAATCTTTATTTCAATTTACAGTTTTCCTAACTAAAAGATACATTAACACACATTATTTATCAAAATTTATGTCAAATACTTCAAAGTATTAAAAATAGAGAGAGAAAACTTCCTAAAGAAAAAATTGAAATAATCTTTACAAAGCCGAACGTTTTAATTCGAACATAGTATGCCGGTATAGAAGATCGACATTACTTGCCGAGGATTTTGTAGACTGATGAGTCTCAATTTGATAGGAAGGGTATAACCAATTTCCGCAATTTACATCATTGCTCAGACGAAAATCTACAATTACTTAAAATAAGGAGTTACCAAAGAAAATTTGCAAGTACAAATACAAAAAAATGAAGATCTCGGAAACTATTAACTTTTGTACAAAGCAAATTAGGCTAAATCTATTATTAATTAGGTGTACTACCACGTCCTTTAATATGTAGGTTTAAGTACCCTGTATATACCGCTCACTGGGCAAAATATATTCTAACATTAATCTGGAATCCTAATTACGACCTGCAAAAGTACTTAGGTACTCCAAGATTACTTTCTTTTTCTAAAAAGAAAGTGAAAAAATCAGACTTTTACCTCATAAGTGAAATACAAATAAAGTGCGGCAAAAGTTTATAAGCAGATACATTTTTAAACCCAATACTTTCATTTTGTAGTATAATAAATTATTGAATTGAAATAGTGGTCCACTTTCTCACAACTTCTTTTTGTTTTAATTAAAAAGAAAAGCTACCAGGTTCGTCCAAGACATTCCCAGGCAAACTCCAGAAACAATGCAATTGTACATAAAAAAAAATTAATAAAAATCAGCATCTCAAATTATTCAAATGAAATTAAGTTAATTATTTGAATATTTAGTTTTTTTTAATTATTTTTAAAACAAGTAAAAAAATTACAACTCAATGTTATCAAAAGCAAAAATGTTCTATTTGGAAGCTACTTTTTACGTAAAATACAAACAAATATTTTTGTAATCATATAGAGCTGGAACACTTTGTGCCACCAATCTTTTGCAGGAACTACATTGGTCTTTTTCTTGAGAATCATCACATTCTTTATAGCATGCTCAACAACAAATCCTTTTATTAGATGCTAAATTCTGATTTTTATTTTGGATAGATTCTGTGTCCTCAACACAATGTGCTTTTGGCTTTACCTCACTGTTTCTTTATACTTCAAAAACATTTGTTGCCTTTTTTATAATTATTTAAAGTTTTTTTTCATTATTATATGATCAAAGCAAGAATCTATTTCTTGTCTTCTCTGTATTTTTACACATTCTTATTCTGCCCATTTTTTCTCGCCTATAAATGCTTCCAGTTATATTTTAAAAAAAGATTTCTTTAGAGTTTCAGAGTTTTTTTCGTGTTTTCCAGACTTTGTTTGAAACCTTATTTGAGAGGCGTAATACTACCAAACTTTACATAAGTATCTTTAATCTGATTCTAGCTAACCTTTTCGTATACAACAGTTAAAAACCCTCAATGAAGTCTCTAGTCTGTCACGAAGTTTTACCCCACTCTACTCGATTTTTCTTTTAATCCTTTAAACGTTGTAATAAGTGATTATAGTATCTCTGACCACTTAACTAAACTTATTATGGCGAAGTAGATTACACAAACATATTAAATCAAAAAAAAAAATACCCTTAAAAGTAACAGTATCACTATCGAGGTTATTCCTAGTCCAAAATCTGAGATTCTAGTATTTGGTATGTTTTGAAACACTTTTCCGATATTATCTATAAAACCAGAAGAAGAAAACTTTAAGCCCAAAAGACCCTTAAGCTGGGAAGCAGCAATGATCACTGATGTTGCTGAGGTAAAGCCCACAGTAACTGGTATTGAGATAAAATCTACTAAAACACCTAAAAAGAAGTGTAAGCTTTGTTATTTTTTCCTAATCATGTGGAATTACCTAGATGTAGCACTGCCATGAGCAATTGAACGATTCCCGATAAGAAACACAATAAAATGGCGTAGTCAGTACTCCTGTTCATTATTTGCTGATATGTCATGAGGGCCATTAAAGCCGTAGGTCCTATTGCAATTTCTTTACAGGTGCCGAATATTGCATATACGAAACAACCAACAAAAGCTGAATATAAACCATACTGAAAAGAAAAACAGATTATTTTGTATATTTGCTTGAAGAAATGAGGCGTGTCAAACTTCTGTGAGCTTATTAGGGCATTGTTCTAGTAAATATTTATACGTACATAATGATATAGTTTAAGTCTTAATTACTCCAAACTTAACACCGAACCCTTATTCATTATTGAACTGATTGCTAGGGTTTCATTAAAAGTTTTATACATGTACTTTGTTTATACACTATACACTGTGCGAAGTTTTGATTTTGATTACAACTCATTTTAGAAAAAATATTTTCTGTTAAAGTTTCATAAAATTCACAGTTACACAACCTATAAATATTTTCGAATACATAGAGCAGGGGTCGGCAAACTTTTTTAGAACAGGGCCAAATAGTAACGAAAATTATGTTCAGCGGGCCAGGTTGTAAACTCTAACGTGTATATCTTTTATTAGGTGTTCCTCTGTGTTTTATTGAACCGAAAACAATGTACCAAAAAGTTTCCGTCGAATCATACAGGTTCTTTAAAAATTACCGACTTGTCAAAGAGTCTTAAAGTTACAAAACTTATTTTTTTCAAAAACACCCTGTATATTCTTATATTTTTCTGCAACATTCCCTATAGGCTTCAGTGGTTTTATTTTAAATTATTCCTAATATTTATTAACTTTTCCAAATGATCATAATCATTGTTTTCTATATGTTAGTACCTAGAAAAGTACGCAATATATAAACCAAACAGTAAATATTAAATATTAAAAGTTTATCTTCATCTGGTTCGCATTTTGCAAAATCAGGCAAAATTGCGAAACAAATAGTTAATAAAGGTGTTTGTGTGATATAAGAATTTGTCAGAGGGATTGAAACAGCTACATAATGGAATCTTGCAGACGATGTAGTAATAATAACAGACAGTACAAAACCAAGAAAATTTTAACATATGAAAGGAAACATGGAACGAAGAGGGCATGACAATAAACATAGAAAAAGCTAAAATCCTCGGAAACCAGAATGTTGAAACTAAAATTGAAATAAATGATACTAAAATAGAGCAAATGAGAAGTTTAAATATTTAAGAGTAACATTGGAGGAAATAGGAAAACAAGATGGTGGAATAAACGATTGATAAAACAATCAACTACTACGCAATAAACCAAAAATTTATTAATAAAAAAGACAAACCTATAGTAGTGTTATAAGAAAGCCAAGAAAAAATAAGATTCCACTATTTTAGGGATTTGGAAAACACATCTCAGTAGTTCAATACCTGCCTACTTCTGAAGATTTAGCACCTTGAAACATCTGACCAGAAAAATTTGAAGTAACAATAGGATCCATTTTAGGAATTCTAATCCAATCTAGATACAAGAAATGAATTGCGACATATTTTTTGTAATATTTCAACGAAGTTTAGTATCTTTTTATTTAAAATAATTTGAAGGGACGAAAGTTCAGTTGAGAGGGCATAAAAACAGAAGCAATTAATTACTATTAATGGACGGAACGATTGTTAGTAATTTCTTCTCATTTAAAAAAATATTAATAATTTCTCTGAGTTCCAAAAATCTCAATAAAACTTTTCCACTATTGCACAATCGAACTGGCGATGGTTAACTCGCCGAGAGCCAATAAAGTTAACTACTGCCACAACTGGTTCAATAACGCCAAAATAGATAGAGGTGTTTGATGGAATTATGCAATGACTTATGAAAGCTTTGCACAAAACAAAAATACTTGGGCAGTATTCAACAATAAACTGTTGATCATCAAGAACTAACAAAAAAACCACTAGACATTTTTTGCCTTCTCCATTAAGAAGCGTATTGTAATATTCTCAATTTATCTGACAGTCGTTTGAGCTGAGAGGTCAACAGAAAAACAAACCCTCTTCTTTGGCCACACTTCTTCAGCTTTATCGCAAATCTATTCATGAATATTTCAAATTTAATTCTAAATAAGGTTAGAAATATTATTGGGAAGTACGCTGAAAGCGTTCATAGTATATGAATTAACCGGACTTATTTACCGCGACATCAGTTGACTATCAGTCGGTGAATAGTAGATGTAGATACCTCCCTGTGCAATAATTTTCGTAAACCCTTATTATGGGTGAGAAAAAACTATCGGCAATAGCTGAATTAGCCGCTTGATACTTACAACTTGCGCGGGCCGGATTGAAATACGCAGCGGGCCGAATTTGGCCCGTGGGCCGCAGTTTGGCGACCCCTGACATAGAGTAATGGCATACTCGATCGACTAATTATCGACTTGATTAACCACATTATTTTTCACTATCTACTGGTTTATACGTTGATGATATGAATATTGTTATTAATGCTCCTACTATCCTAAAGTTTACTGGTAGTGATGCCATTATCTTTAACGGCGTGTTAAATTGTATAACACTAATTGCCTAACAGTAAATTCTCAAAAAACAAAATGTACTATTGTAAAAAGTTTTTTCCGGGCTGTTGAGCCGTGGTCTTGTAGAATTACTTCCGTACGTTTCGTTCACAACAGCGGTGAACATCTTCAGCGGCGAGGTCGAAGTTTCCTTCGTGATGGCTCGTCGTTTAGTGATCCGACGTCATGGATGATGTCGTTATATATAGTCGGTGCCTGGTGTAACAGGCGTGACGGATGCGTCATACGTGACAGACGCTTCCGAATTGGTGTTGGCCCGAGTGCGTTCTGTTTGTAGCACGAGCACGCAACACCGGGTACCAGATCTTGACCCGACAATTAACCAATAATCTTGTTCTTTACTAATTTTCATTGCAAAACGCTTATTTTTGCACATATCGTAGAATATTAATTCTACTTACGATGAGTTTGTTAGTTAAATTTAAGTTAAGATTATTATTACATTTAAAAACCTACTGACAACATTTTCGTAATATTCGGTAAACACGTATATTTTAGTTGGTAAATATTATATGCCACATATCAGTGGCGGCTCGTGAATTATGAAAGAGGGTGGGCACAAAATTAGAACTTGCCTATTTTTTGTACATAACATCCATTCTCCTATTTTTCATGCAAACGTCTATGATTTTGTTGTAAAAATGCGTTCAGTCGATCTTCTGACATTGTGCTTCTCAGAAAAGTCTTAATGCGTTTGAAAAACATCGTTCACATTCTGCGGTCGACATGGCGGTTGTACAAATAATATCCAACAGTTTATATGTTTCCGTCAATTTTTTTTTTAATTGTTGTGTGTTATGAACACTAAAAGTGCCAAAACACCACCTACATCTACGTCACACATGTCCTCGCGCTCATAAATTACTGAAAGTTCACTTTTCAATTTTACGCTGTCCAACATAGAATAAGATTTCACATTTTTTTATACATATAATTAACCGACGCAAAATATGACGATATTTTTCCACATCTTCATTGTACTTAATTTTATGTCGCAAATGAGCACTGTCTAACTATTCACGTATGTCCACTTTGCCTAGAACATTAAAATCCACGCATGCATTCATGTGAGAAACGGAATTTTCGTGTTTCTTTGCCCTCTCTGCGATATGTTTTAAATCATTTAACCCTTGTTTATTCCACGCACTGACCTCTTTCTTAATAGTTAAGCAAACAAAACAAAATAGTTTATTTCTTAGTGAACATCCGCACATCCACTCATATTTTTATTAAATACTCTATTGTAAGTTCGAGTTTTACTTGTGGAAGTGTAGTTTATTTGAAGATCAGGAATAGGCCTTCCTTTCTCCTTAATTAAAACTTTTTCCTCAAATGAGAGCGCATATAGCGAAGAAAAACGGAACCGTCCGATTCATACTCGAAATAGGTACATCGGAATAGTGCCCGGAGCATAGTTTGAGCGTTCGCATATGCGCTAGTGTCTGTGATGCGGAAGGAAACATTGATATCGTCGTTATAAAAATACGTAAAAATAATAAAATAAAATGATGCACTGAATTACATGCGAATTTCTTTCTGTGTTTATCTTGGTAGTTGGGTGCCCTTTAGTGCCCTTTAGTACCAGCCGCCACTGGTGATGCGTTGAAGTGACTCATACCCACTTAAAACATTAAGAAGTACGCAAGTATATACATGGAGTTGATAGTTACATAAGCGGATTAATAGTTAACTTACTAATTTAAAAAAGTTGTGTCGACCATTTTACTATTAAATATTGTCACAATGTTAAAAAAAAGTATGGTATAAATGCAACAGTAAATTTTTTGTATTTAATAATAATTTAACGGCAATTTTAAAAATATTATATAACGTAATATGTAAAACAGAAATTTGATTATTTTATTTTTTACATCAGTTATGTAATTAACACATCAAAAGACAATAACTTGTATTGAATTAATAAAGAAATAATTAAAGAAAAAAAATATTTTTGTTTGAAGTTTCTAACATTAGCTAAATGTCATGAAGTTATTATTTACATTTTAGTACGGAACCCTTCGTTGAGTTAATTGTTAATTTTATTTTTCTTTCAGTGTACATTACGCGGTTGTGCTCAAAATCTGCCTTCATAAACCAAATCAAGGTGATGATGTAAATAAGCGGTACATGTACTTCAATCGCAAACAAATACAAGTATTTTATGGATACTTCACATTTCGTTTCGATTTTATATTTGACATACCTGTGGTTCCAATCCCGCTAAGGTAGCATAAGCTAAACTCTGAGGCATGACAGTTAAACCAACTGTCACGCCAGCAATAACATCGCACATCAATTTGTGGCTGTTATATTTCGGCGCCCATTCCAATATCGGTAGGAGACCCAGAAGAGATTTCCCTATCGATGCCTTCTTCAGTTTGAACGGCATGTTGGCTGTTATCTTTCGCACTGCAAAAATATAAATCCTCTCACTAAAAAACTTCCTTTTTTTCATACTTAATAAACCGCGAAATTTGAGCCGAAAAGGGGAATTCGCAGAATCTTAGACGCATGCAAGACTTGCAGTGGACTATTGCAAAATTGCAATTCAACGAAAGAAAAACGCGCAGAGGCTGGGAGGCTGTTCGTTCCATATTTTCTATCTGGCGTACAAAAGCCGCAGAAATCGGTATGGCGATTTCCTAATGCGTTTCAATACAAGAAACTATTAGAAAGGTGATACAACAACTGAGTGAGTCGAGGTCTATGCAATTACTTATGGTGCTAGCAATATTTTTATTTAAGTTGGTATAAATACATCTGTGCCTTATTCACGATATTATTTAATACCGATGCCGATGCAAACGTAAGGATGCTACTTGATATATATCTCTAAAACTATTCATATATCAAGAAGTCTATTGTCGATCTTTCAGAACAGTACAACTTTCCATTTATTTATAAAATATTACAGATGGATATCTTTCTGATAAAATTTTGACTTACCCACCTTAATAATAAAAAAAAAAACTCTACATAGAGAACTTACAGAAGTAATAAATAATGTTCCTAAATGCCAGTGTCTAATTCGGCACCAAATTAACTTTCGATAGATGAGTCAGGGTCAGTTTTGTTAAGACTATTTAATTCGCTTAACGAGATCATGTGATTTATTCAATTGTCTGCATATATTATAAATGTTTATTATTATTACTATTATGTATTTACGCATGTAGTAGCCTGTAAGTAATCATGTATAAATATAATAGAACAAGTCCAAAAGAAACGCCAACATAAGGTTTAATACGCTCAATTGTGTTTATGATCGATCTTATTGTTGGTTAAAATTCAGAATGGTTTCTATTCAGGAATGTCACATGAGTAGTTACGTCATATTTCTGTTAAAAATCTAAAAGAAATATTAGTATTGGCTGGTATGAATAAAAATAAGGTATCTAACCTACGAGAAAAGCTTGTACAATGCCCCTACTTACATACGTGCTTACCATTGCGTTTTCAATTGATGTTTTAGAACAAATATAAATCGTAAGTGGTTTTCACTGTACCTATCAGTTTATAATAAACTCTCTACCCTTGTTATACAGGACGGCCATTTTTTAATAGGAACATTATTGCTAACTTGATAAGTGTAAGACATACAAACTCGAGTAAACAGGGAAAAGGTTATGTATTTTAGAGATGAATCTGGCAACTGATTGCAATATCGTCAAACTCTAACGGAGTATAACAAGGAGATTAATAGAGCCAAGAGGGAGTCATGAAGAAAGTTCTGTCAGGAATTGTCAAATGCATCTGACACACAAGAATCCACAAAGTAGGTACCTACTCTTGTAGATATTACTGAGTAAGAAATTCTGGCGTGTAATTTTAGCTAGTGTATTGGGTAAAATTTTAATGTAGAAAAATATATACTTTGTAGTGCTAAATCTGCACTACCCTAAACACCAGCAATTGGTAAATACTTTATCAGGACACGTGTTGAAAAAGTACACTAAAACGACTAAACTGGTATTATATGTACTGCTGCAAGCATAAGCTACAGCTGAGTATAGCCCAATTTCATATTGAATTGGGGGAGGGAGGTTCGAATGCTAAAGGACAAAAAGCAATAAACTAAAAAAAAATTATTATCAATGTGCTGCTACATTTAAAGTTAGTAACATTTTATATTGAATTACTTTTACTAACTAGTACGCACAATTTGTGTTATAAGATGAGCAGTTTTTCTGGCCGGTAGTAGCAAACACCTTAAACATATCTTACGAGTACAGAAATTACCGTGAAGATGGCGGTTCTCCTATTTCACTACACTAGCTTCCCATACTCGATATAAGTTCTCTACATGATGGCAGACGTAACAATCAAATATTTACCACTTACCAGATAAATATGTCTTAGGAACTGTTATCAAAACAGTTTCCCATCGCATACGTGCCCTTGATTTTTGCGAATCAACCGGCAATGTGTAATTGATACGGATTTTGTTACAAAAGAAGAAATTTCTTACCTAAATCACTATTTGTTTCAATTAATTTTTTGAATTAAATTTAAACAACCCTTTTATTCACTACTGGGTTGGAATTGCGTACTGGAACTTCCTCTAACCGACGTTTCGTTCTCACCCGCAAGGATCGTCTTCCGGCTGCTACTGCTGTTGCTTCTGATATGAAACTGCAACAGCAGTAGCAGTTCTGAAGATGCCCCTTGCTCAGTATCTTTCAGGTTTTATCCACACAACATCTCTTTTTGTCACATGCAAAAAATCTTTCCGTCTGTACTATGAACGCTAATCGCTCTCTCTCTAATAAGAAGCTGTCATGCTCAACCGCTAAATGTCTAAAAATAAGTCTTTCGATTAGTAAGTTAAACATAAAGTTCTGATTGATATTCCGGTAGCAATAGTGTGAGCTATATATGCAGTTATTTTCAAAAATTGTAATTTTTGCATGTTAAATAAAAAAGCAGCTCTCCTCTTGATAAAAAAAAAGAAAAACCTTGCCGCAAAGAAACCATAATAATCTAACTGCCTGTACGAAATACGAAGCAAAAAAGGATAGTACAAATCTACAAAACACTTCGTTCTTAATTATATAGTTTTAGTATAAACGATTGAGTAAACTATAAACATAAGAACAAGCGGCGCTAGACGTTCACCGACGGAACGGCGCCAAGCTGCTAGACACCAGACGGCGTGAAGCCGACAAGGCGCCAGATGGTGCCAAGTCTAGCGCCTATTAATCCGCCCTTGATATAGACGCCTATGCTTTTTTGTCGCCCATTGAATACTGATAAACATTCATTTCTTTTTAAAACTCGATAACAGGAAAAGTATGAATCTAAAACCCGTAAGGCGTGCAGCGTTTTTCACTGGCAGCGAATTCCTCTAGATCTGACAAACAAGGATAGATAGGAAATTAAGTTTATATAAATTGTTGTAAGATTGGTTTGGTCTATAACGTAAAATTATCGGGATTTATACAGGGCGTTTTATAACCTTAACGCGGCCTTCAATTTTGTTATACATATATATTGTTATACAATACCCCTTGCATTTTTAAATGTATCAGCAAAATTTAAACCAATAAGAAAAAAACTTAGATTTAAACTTTGATTTTCCAAAAATAGTCGCTTACATTGTTTGAGAAAGATGATTTAATTTAATTACAATTTAGAATGTTTAAACTAAATTTTAAAATATCTTAGTACTTTGTTAGTACGGAGGCACGTATACAAGAATTTTTGTCGTGCAGGCTTATGGACGTCCCACAGAGAATGTTTACAACAAAATATGCTTTTTTTTACCCAAAGAAAAAAAAATCAGGACTGAAAGGGTTAGCCTTTATCTATCTATAAATCTATAAATATCTAGACGTGTTTTATATTAATAAGAGGTATCTTTTCATAATAAAATATATTAAAGACGTATGTTTGTTTGTGCAAAAATTGATGATTATTAGCACCTACAGAACAAATAGAAATAGAAAACGCCAAGAGACTGCAGTGTCAAATACCTTGAAGTTATTTTAGACGATAAATTAATTTTTAAAGCGCATATTAGTATGTTACCGCGAAAGGTACGAAAATGAGTAATAGAGCATCGGCTAGGGTCACGTGGGGTTTAAACGACAACGCGGTGGCTATTTTCAGGGGCGCTATAGAACCGGCAATGTTGTACGCGGGAGCGATATGGGCAGACACGTGTAAAATTATACAAGCAAAAAAATAATCGGGGCGCACAGATTGGTAACGGTTAGTGCCGCGAATACGTATTCATCTATTTCGGCAGCGGCGTGCGTTATTTCTGGTATATTACCAGCAGATTTACGTTTGAGACAACTTAAATTTTGTAGGGACGCGAATAAAATAGGGTTCGAGGGTTTAGTTACGGTAACGGGAATTAGATTAGAACCGGACGATTTAGAAAGGCGAGTAGATATAGGGATCCAAATTCATCCCGCGGAATTAAAAAGTATTCCTTATAACAAATTTATAACCACTTTTGGAGAGGGTTCAGAATTTTTTACGGATAGGTCGAAGGGTGAAAGAGGTACAGAGGCGGCTTTTATAATAAGGGTATTGAAATATATAATCAAAATGTTGATATTGAAATTAAATCAAAGGCAAATTCGTGTTCCAATCCTTTTTATTATATTATCTCATTGCGACATGTTTCGGTTTATTAAACCATCATCTGGCAATAAAACGTCAAACGTTCGTTTCCTATTTGACGTTTTATTGCCAGATGATGGTTTAATAAACCGAAACATGGTGCAATGAGAAACTATAATAATAAAAAGGATTGGAACACGAATTTGCCTTTGATTTAATTTCAATATCAACATATATTACACCAATCCCCGGGACACTATAGACTATATAATCAAAAGTTTAAATTAGGTGATCATTGCAATATTTTTCAAACAGTACGTTATATCAGGCGCGAGTAGGAATTTATACGGGACGTGCTAATTATAACAATTAGCTTATCTATATTAGAGGCGTTACGAAATTTAAAAAAATCGACTGATTTGTTATTAGATGCTTGGAACATGTTGCGCGATGGGGTGTAAAACTTTTTTGGACTAGGGCTCCCGTAGGTACAATCAGTAATGAGAGGGCGGATCAATTAGCGAGAGAGGCGGTGTCTAGGAGGGATAGTGCGATAATTAGATATAGGTTAATTTTGTCAAGCGTTGTTAAAAAAGGGTTTAGGGATAACAATGGTTGGCAGGGTAGGTGGGATATTACTTTAAATGGGGGTGGACTAGGAACTTTATCGGTAGCGTTATACGTTTTAGGGAAATTAGGGTAAATTTGTCGTATCAGGCGGTAGAATTAATAACGGGTTACGGTAATTTTAAATCATATTTATGTAGAAGTGGCAGGGTTACTGATTCGCATTGTGAATGTGGTGGGGTAGATTAAATGGAGCTTGTTTTATTTCAATGTCCACTTACTGATGAACAGCTACCTGAAAACGGCACAGCTCGGCTGTCGGAATTGAGGAAACGTGATCGCTGCCTCTTCAAAACTCAGAGGGATAATAATAATTTGACAAGGTAGAGTAAGACAGAGTAAGGTTTTTGCAATGGTTTTCTCTTACTCCTTGGCAAGTGCCGGGAGGTAACTAAAGTCGTCCATGGGCACAAATATTATAACAACTGATAACCGGTTTACAGTAGACTCGCGATTACGTCAGCTAACCACATTTCACCTGTTTCAGCATTTCACATAAAGTAGTATTCACATAATTGGGAGGCTACTGTATTATATTTTTGTTATTAACAATCATAGGGAAATTACTTAGTTCAATTGTTATGGAATCCATATAGTACTTAGAATAGGCAGTTTTCTGTAGTACCTTCAGGTGAAGGATTATTTGTAATTATTTACCTTTTTGATAATTTTCCGATGACTTCAGATCAGATGGCTCCCACAAAGAAAAAAGCACTTACAGAGAATATATCTAGAAAGCGTAAAATATTTTGACAGAATATGAGTTAATGTTTGCGCTGTTTCCATCGTCTGTTTGATTGTTTAAATAGCTTGCGAATTTCATTGTTTGCGATGGAGGTGTATTCTCCGATATTAATTGCCCATAGGTTCTGGGTTCTGTATTGTACAATGTACACACTATTGTACAATATAGAACAAACACATAGGCAATTCAAATCCGAGAATACATTTCCATCGCAAACTCTGATGACGACAATAGAAACACGTCCGAAACGTCGGATTTAAACAATCCAACAGACGATGAAAATATCCCAAACATCAATTCATATTCTAGTAATCCATCATCAAGAATTTCACAGGGGTTAAAATGTGAATGAAAAGCTCTGAATAATTGAAATTGTTTACCATCTTCGAATCGAGTAGAAAACTTACCTAATTGTACGGTAAATTTCTTCCTCGTATATTCCACTTTTTAAGCAATTTTACATTACAACCGGAAAATACTTCCTTGATATGTAAAGCTACCAAGTAAATTAAACCACATACGCGATTTTTCCGTAGAAAAATCACATTCCAGGGGTAATTTTCCCTTGATATATTCACCGGTTGGTGTAATACTAAAATTACCCTAATAATGGGAGGCAAAAAAGTTTTTTCATATTTTTGGGATAAATTCCCGCTTGTTTTTTGAGTGTACCATCCTACCGTTACAAACATTTCTATCCACTATCGATTTGTATTTCTTAAATAAAATTCCCTTCTTTATACTCGAACTTCGAAAAAGCGCAATATTTTACTATCTTAGAATCCAATCGTATAAGCCGTTTCCACCTTGGTAAAAAGTGCTTCTCTTTATAAATTCTTATATGCACACGTTAAAGCCGGCTTTAGAACTCATCACAAAAATTGTTTCAATAATGAATGTTTTATATTTGAATGAATAAATATATTCACATACAAAGCAAAAGTTGTTCATTGCAATAAATTAAGAATGGAATGAACAACTCTTGTTTTGTTTTAATAATTATTACAAAAGAAATTTCTTAATATTGCATTTTTTTGCCGCCGTTTTGTATGTATCGCTCTGATACTGTACACCACTTGCACCACCGACTTGGCACGAGCCTGCATATACCATTTTCCCGTCCTCTTTATTTTTATCTACTCTTACAAATTCGAACTAAAATCGCGCTGTAAACATTAGTTATCCAAAACGCGTAACCTAGAAATATCCAAAATGCAACGCGTAAACATGAACGTGCAGAACGGTAAATCAACAATTTCGTTATTTGAACGTGACATACATATACCTACACTATATACTTATATATTATTAATTATTAAAGAACTTACACTGTGTCATGCATAGAAACACTAAATCTGGTAAAAGAAATTCCAACCTTGACACTAAATATTTTCTAATATTAAACTTGCAAATACTTTTCTCACTATCACCGCATATTTGAGTATGAGTAAACGCGATTTAGAACGACATCGGATCTAACACCGTTCCTTATCACACTTACAACATACATACATATAAGATCAGAATACACATGTAGGACGCATATTTATGAGCGCGGCAGTTTGGTGCTCTATCAGTTTTAATGAATCACCCACCAATCTCAATTGAATTTATGTAGTTGCAAATCATTCGGTCTCGTGCATCCATAAATTGAAAGCACGCGATAGTATACACTTAATTGAAGGAAAGGAACGTCTCCAAAATTCTTTTAACTGTATTAGAACGTAAATGTTTGCGAGATATCTTATTAATAATTTAAAAATCATTTAATATTTAGGATACGTAGAGTACTCAGTAATCATCGTGATCAAATGTAGGCATATTGATTATGAATTTTAGGGTGAAATATAATAAATATATTAACTTTAAATATTTAATTAAAAATAAATGCGCTGTAGAGATAGTTTTGAATATTCAATAGAAAGTCTCAATTCGTTTGTTGACATTTACTTTCTATTGGTTAGTATTTCATTAAAGTGATCTGTTTACCTTATTTCCATAAGTAAATTGTAAAGAAAAAAACTTAAAAAAATATTTAATAACAAAGTAACTACCCAATTATTACAAACTCCAAATTTTTATATCTCAGCAATTTCGTTAAGCTAGGAAACCTCTTACTAGTTAATTCTGCGGAAAACTTGTACAGGCGTCCCACCAAAGACTGGGTGTTTGATTATACCCCAGTAGCCAACTATATTTATTTCATATTTCAGAAATATTTAAAAAATATTAAATCTTTCTCGAATATTAGTTATATTAACATAATATGTATAAAATATATTATAGAAAATATATTAGGAATACGTTTTACAAATATATATGTTATATAACATTAATTATATTTTATTGCAAATGATTTCTCAATATATTTTTCTTAACTCTGCAAGAATATTTTGCTTTGCATTACTGTAAATATTTATTTCATATAAAAGAAATAAACGTTTCATTTTTGCTTTTGCACATTTGGTGCGTAGGATTAATAATATAAAATGGGTAAAATATACATACATAATAAGTACCTATTTAAAATGACAGTCTAAAGATTAAATTAGATGATTTATATCTAAAATTGTGATGTAGTTAGTATGTAAGTTAAGCGCTGTAACTTCTATTGATTTTATATTTTATCTATATTTAGATAAAATATAAAAAATATAATAACTAACAGCTTCTTGCGGGTTCCCCGGTTGTAAAACGTGTCGCTCGACGTTTCGCTGTTCATACTGACAGCTTCTTCAGGATAACTGAACCAACGGACGACTAATAACGGGCACCCATCTACAGTGAGAACTCCACCAGTTGAAGAAATGGTACTAAATGAAATTGAGGAACATCCTACTGCAAGCATCAGAAAAATTGCGTTTGCTTTAAACATTAGTCAGGCCACAGTTTGGAGACTATTGAAAGATCAACTCTTGTATCCATATCACATTCAACGGGTGAAGGTACTTTTGCCGACAGATTTTCCGCAAAGAGTGGTTTTTTGTCAATGGATGCAACACAAAATCCTGAATATTTGGCTCAAATATTCGTCACCGACGAGGCTACTTTCTCTAGAAACGCGATTATTAATTTTCATAATAATCACATATGGGCCGAAGAAAATCCACAC
This sequence comes from Protaetia brevitarsis, assembly GCA_004143645.1. NCBI lineage: Eukaryota > Metazoa > Arthropoda > Insecta > Coleoptera > Scarabaeidae > Protaetia > Protaetia brevitarsis. The sequence goes on along the minus strand of RXPK01002975.1, from coordinate 31,305 downwards.
GAACTAGTGAATGCCCGTCATCAACATCAATACGCTGTCAATGTGTGGGCCGGAATTGTTGGAGATCACTTGATAGGTCCACATTTTTTACCGATGCGGTTAAATGGCGAGGTATACCGCAATTTTCTTGAAGAGGAGCTACCGCTACTGCTGAAGAATTCCGTTTGCAATTAAGATTACAAATGTATTTTATGCATGACGTGCACCAGCGCATTTTAGTTTAGTTGCTCGCGTGTTTTTGAACAATACGTATGCAGATCGGTGGATAGGACGGGGAGGTCCGCAACCGTGGCCTCCTCGGTCTCCAGACTTAAATTCTTTGGACTTTTTCTTTGGGGTCACCTTAAATCATTAGTTTATAGGACTCCCACTGAAAATGTCGATGAACTGAGAAATCGTATTATCGCAGCTTTTCAAACAATTCGAAATACCCCTGGTATTTTAGAACGGACTCGCCAATCAATACAACGGAGGATAGAAGCTTGTATTGCAGTTGGGGGCAGTCATTTTCAACAGTTATTATAAGTTAATTTTGTTTTACTAATTATTTTGTTAATTTACAATGAAAACATTAATTATGTTAACTTACTATTAAACATAGTACAACTTTAGAACTAAGCATTTTGGACATATGTTTCTTATGAACTTTTATGATCAAAACACCAGATCAGCGCTTAAAGTTTGTCGCACATATTGAGAATCACCCTGTATAATTGGTAAATGAATAGCCACCATACTTTTGAAACAATCACGTAGTGCGTGTTATCATTTTACGGTTAAATAAATGCAAACAACAATGAAGGCAGCTAATCGACCACATTTTCTATTAATCGGCACATAAGTTTTCTTTGATACAACAGAACCACAACTATTATACTAATAATAAAATATGTAGTGCATATGACTAAAAATGAAGAAACAAAAATGGCAAGCTAAAAATCATTTGAATGTTTCATTGATTCGGATATATATAAAAAAAAAAAAAACAATGTAACCTTTCTAATACTTGCGCAAAAAAAAACGCCAGAATAGGAGCTTATAACGACTTCTCATGTTCATTCATTCTGAATGTGTCGGTGATAATCCGAATTCCTTTGTTTCCGTCAGTTATATCAAAGCATACGATCTTTACCCTGTCGTATTAGCACTTCGCGACTACAACTTTTATGTGTTATTGGTGGTTTGACTACTAATTTAGTAGTCTGGTTTCTGTTTCTCCGTCTCCTATTTTCTGCACTAGGACATCCAAGAATGAAATGGCATTCGGCATTCTCCTTTTCCAGTTCCGTGATAAAAAAAAAGTTCCACAAAAAGTTCGAAAATCTCAAAAACACAAAACTCAAAAAACCAAGAGCTCAAAGCTCACAAAACTACAATAATTAAAAGCTCCTGAAACTCATCAAAAAAGTTCAAAAATTCCGTAAAATATTCTTTAAACAGCTAAAAAACTCATAAAGGCTCCTTAAAACGTCAATCAAAAAGTTACTCAATAAAGCTCCTCCAAAAAGCTCCTAAACCCTCAAAAAACTCTTCAAAAAGCTTCTCAAAAAAGCTCCTCAAAAACTCCCAAAATAACCCTCGAGCATTTTTTCCTGCAATTTATACATAGATGCGGTGCAAAAAAAACTCCAGTATAGTTAATTTTGGTGGATGCGCCGCTAGTATTGTTACAATATTAATGTATTACGGATGCAATTATTGTTTCATAGTAAATTTATGACATGTTTACATATTGCTGCTTTGTATTTTTATAACTCTAGAATCGTCGCGACGCCGAAGGGTACGATCAATACACTGTAAGGCAAGACTAGACGCGATCTTGAAGATCTGCGTCAATACTGAAATCGTTTTTTTATATAAATGTATATAAATGTAGAAATATATATATATAATATCTCATCTAAAATATCAATTAGTTAGTACACGTGTATCTACTTTTGGATACCCGGTATAATTAAAACTATTTTTAAAATATGCAGCTATCAACCGTGTAAATTCGTGGTAGAAAACATTTAAAAGAAAACACATCGCATTAATTTTTCAAAAAAAAAAAATATGGAAAATGTAAATACTAAATTAATTAAATAAATTGCATATGTTAGTGGTAAAAAATATCCAGATTATTTGTAAAACCCATGTCCAGCATGCATGAGCAACATTTTTCGAAATGAAAAAAAAATTCATAAATAAACATATAAAACCTTTCTGAATGAAAGGTTTTATGTGCTTATACAATTGAATATTCAGATTAATTCAGTAAAAATAGTAGGTATGTAGGCTACACTAATTTTAAACGCCTCATGAATAGAATTTGTCGAGTGAGCATTAAAATAGCCATTAAACTAAAAGCAAGGTGGTTTCTGTATTTCGCTAATAATGTCCTTTTTAACGTACTTAAATTACTTAAAAGTGCTCCGATTATCTCAATTTTTTTAATAAAGGCTCCTCTTTGACAGCACTCTGAACACAAACAGTTGTAACGCTGCGAAGGCTTTTAATATGTAATTTCTATTATAAAAAAAATAATAGCCAAATCATTCATATACAGATACCTAAACCATTCAAAGTGTATTTTCGTGTTGATTTTGGACTCCCGTACCCAACTACCCAGACGCTCTCAAAATCCGAAAAGTCTATCGGTTTAAAAATCGAGTCTGCAGTTATTTGTTCTATGGCACTGAAATATTTTATTTTATTACATAAAGGTTCTGCTGCTATAAGCCATTAAAAAGTGCCCCTAAAGCTATCGGGCTGAAATTAAAGCCAATGAGCACTAATATTTCGATGGGGTGGCATTGATTGAGTTAATTTTTGGTATTTACAGTATATGTTACAGTAGTACTCATTTGCTTTAATTTCAGCTCGACAGCTTTAGGGACACTTTTCAATGGGTTATCGGAGCAAAGCCTTTATGACCTTTATTTAGATGGATCAAACTACGAACAAAAAAGAGACCCTTTGTAGACAGGGTAGTTTGAAATGAATTACATTTAAAATTTATGAAAACATACAAGTTGAATTTATTAGTAAGCCATTGTTAAATTTAACTTGGAATATAAATTATCAAGTGGCTAAAATAAATAATTTTAGTGGTCGTTAAATAGTATTTTATATACTCATGTGTATACTACGTTTCTCAATTCACTTTGTATATAGAGCAAATGATCTTGGTACAATACCATCGTGTATTAGATAAAAGGGAAGCGAAGTTATGACATCTAATTCGATTTATAAATAAACTTGTTTTCTGAAATATTTTATCTCGAACATATTACCTTAAATTTAATTTAATGTAATATTGGCGTAGTTAATAATATTCCAGTAATAATAAACAACAAATAAGTACTGTATACAAAGAATAGACAAAGTCGTAATAATTAAATTTAATTTTAAATAAATTTAAATTGACAGTGACTGTATTAATTAATCAGAATAATACAGATAGTTTCCATTTCCTTGAAATAAATAATTATGGCCAGAAGTTACTAATTATTTACTAGAGACGCGTTTCCTTAAGGCTTTGTTTAAGGTGTCTATTATTACCAGGTGCCAAACGTTCGAATTTTACTGCGGTCAATTGTAATATAGTATAGTCTAAAGTATATAGTATAATCTGTCCTCAAAATAACGATTTTACTAAAATGAGCTTTACTGGGGATTATTAAATAAGAAATTATGCGAATGATAATAATGGCCCATATTAGGAGAAATTACACTCCTTAAGTAAAGAATGTAATATTACAAGCAATGAAGGAAATGCACATTTCGGATAAAGTAATAGCACTGATAAGAATGACACTAGAACAGTCAGAAATAAGAGTAAAAATTCATGGAAATTTAGTGTAAGAATGGGGCTAAGACAAGGGGACTCTTTATTACCGCTGTTATTTAATGTAGCTCTGGAGGAAGTAATGAGGCAGGCAAATATCAACAGAGGAGGGCTAATACATATATCATAAGAGACAGCAATGCATTGCATATGCGGACGACGTCGCTATCATCACAAGAAGCGTGAAGGAAATGAGGGAGGTGATCAAACGCCTGGAAAATTCAGCGAAGTATATGGGACCGGCTATAAACGAATAGAATACGTGGCCTGGACAGATGAAGAATTTGTGCAAAAGCAATATCTAAAGGTGACAATAGAAAAAGGAAAAAAATACAAGTTTGAAGAGGGGAAAAGCTTCTGATATCTAGGCACAGTATTTAATAGACAGTCGGACATAGGTGAGGAAATAAAAGCTAGACTCATAGCAGGAAATAAATGTATATGCGCAAAATTCAATCCTAAAAAATAAACGAACATCACGAAGGCTGAAGATATGGACATATAGAACAGTGATCAGACCAATAGTTACTTTCGGATGCGAGGTGTGGACCTTGAAAAAAGAAGAGGTGCAAAGAATGGAGATATGGGAAAGAAAGGTCCCGAGGAAAATATTTGGAGGAAAAGTTGAGAACGGTACATGGTAAAGAAGAACAAAGAGCTATATGAGCTTTTTAAGGAACCAGAAATTGCGGGAGTGGTGAAAGCACGGCGTTTGAGGTGGATGGGGCACATAATAAGAATGGAGGACCATAGAATCCCAAAGATGGTTATGATGCGGAGTTTGGGAGGAAGAAAAAGAGTTGGTAGGCCGCGACAAAGATGGAAGAAGGAGGTGGAAGAAGATATAAGAAGAATCAATATTAGAAACTGGAGGGAAGAGGCAAGAGACAGAGGACAATGGAAGAAGATTGTAAAACAAGCCAAAGACCAACTGGGCCTGTAAAGCTTTTATATAATATATATAAGTAAAGAATAATTATGTTTCATTTAATATAATCCACGGTTTACAATCTAAATCTTATTATTCTAGAGTAAGCAATTAAATTTTACCAGATCATACTTCTAATTACATTGAAGAATGTTATATAATGGTATTTTATATTACCACTCCCTTCGCTCAATTAACTAATTTGAAAAAGTCAATATAGATAAGAAGGCAGTAAATAAGAAAATGTAGTTGAAACACCCGTGTCGTAAAGTCTAAATGTTTGAATTTGTGAAATAAAAACACGGTAAGTGAAAGTAGTGATGTGATAGAAGACGAATTTTTGAACCAATTTTTTAGTATATAGTATTTTTTTTAGATGTAGTTATTATTATTTTTACTGGATATGTATGTTTTCCTATTGAAATATAAATACCACAACTATAATAGATACAACACGGTCCTTTTAACCGATAAGGTACAATTACAATTAGGAATGCACTAATCGTATAGTGTTTAAGTTAAGTTTAATGTAAAACATATGTTAACCTTAAAAATCTAAGTATGTACATATGTATGCATATTAATGTATTTTAAAATCGAACATAAATGTTTTAATAATAGACATTTCGTATAATAATCTTTGTGAATACGTCCCTGTGAACTACCGTGCTCTTTTTCGTTTCTGAAATTCGAGTGCTAGTGAATAAATTATATCTATGGGCACACTATAACGATATTTAATTGTTAAATTCATAGAAATATGAATTTAACAATTAAACGCTAGTTATTATAAATAATAACTAGGCGGATTTCGGATAATTTTGGATCCGGACATTTATATTATTATATAATATAAGAATATTTTGAGCACGAAACGGTAGTGACCTCCTTAACTGAATCTATAACTTTAATAATAATAACAAAGCAATAACATACCGAAATCTTAGAGCAGGATGTATATCGCATTTCCCTACCTTTTCCTTTCAGCATTTGTATATATAATCATGTACTATTTAACTTCCGCCGATTGATTACAAATATATACGTGTATAAACAAAATATGTACCTCTTTATAAATGAAAAATATATGCACAGATCTACTTCAACATTCGCTATAAACCACAAATGAAGTGTTGAGTTCTGCAAGAATTTACACGTACCTACAAGGTGACATTTCTATATACGATAACCAGAACAAATCGCTAGATTTAACCCTGGTTTATAATTTTATATCAATTAATTATATTGAAGTAGGTTTAAATAATTTAATATGCTGAAAAACGTATGTACGTAGATGTAACCAGCTCATGGTTTTAAACAAAAACAGTATTAAGTATATTTTTAAGTAAATTAATAAACTCAAATAAGGTTAGTACAGTAAATCAACGTATTACCAGGTATAATAATCACTTCGTACATATTATTTTATTAAAAAACATATGTACATTTCGCGTTTATAAACGCATCATCAGTGCTTCATACATACGTCTGAAGAATAAAACGGACACAAGCGGGTAAAATATCCCAGCTCTCGCAAAACACATCGCAAGGTGAAAAAGAGAAAGACAAGAAATGAAAACATACGTGCACGTAAACAAATTGACGAGTCAATAAAACTGGTAAGTGAAAATTAAGAAATATGTAATAAGTCAGTTAATAAGTTATATGATAATGGAGAATTTTTTAACAATTTAACAGAATGTTTTTATAGAAGGACATATATATTGCTTCTAGAACATCTAAATTTCTATTATGTTTTGTTGTCAAAAGATGTAATTATTAATATTAAACGAATGCCCAGTTTCAACGAAGTGATAAACTAGGGAAACCTCGTGTGCTCACGGTTTTTTGTATGCAATTGGTGTTCTTTAAACCTATCTATGAATCTATATTGTATAGACGGATGCAATGTTAGTTTGGTGAATTTATTCTCTATCTGGTAAAATCTGGTAGAGGTTGTCATTTGTGAAAATGTATATTTTTTCAGATGTTTGTAGTATATTCTCTTTGTAATGTATTTCTTACTGCATCCATTTGTTTTACCGATGTTAAAAATATTGTGCAGCTCAATGTCGAAATTTTCTTTTGATAATGGCAGTTTAAATAGTCTGTTGAATAAAAAGTGAAAGGCGGCTTCTTTAGATGTATGTATACCACTGATGATGCGTTCATATTCTAACGCGAAATGCACATATATTTGTTAATAAAATAATAAATACGAAGTGATTATTATACCTGGTAAGACGTTGATTTAGTGTACTATATCCGGCTTCGTAAGTTCGCCTTTTCATTCTACTCAAATAAGGTTACTTACAATTCTAAATCAAAAGCAAAAATGCAAAGACCTCTGTAAGGTATACACATATGCAGAAATAAAAAGACGAATTATTTCGTAGTATTTTCGTTTGACATATAAATTAACTGTTATTAAAAAAAATTCTTCTGGTTAACATGATTTTATCGATTTAACGAAAAATATTAGTTCAATAATGGATGAAACAAATTCTCTATTTGTATTAACTCAAAATAATTCTCTCAAAATTAGTAAAATGTGATCCATACTTTAAAAGTAGTTACATTAACACAAAAAAATAAACAAAATTTACTTAATTCAAGAAGCTTTTTGTTTAACCGTATTTAATCTAAACATTCTAGATATATAACTTATGTTAAATTAACTAATCGCTTTCTTTACCTGTATGCATGCATAATAAAACAATTTCTTCCATTCATAGTCAAAGAAATAGTAAATTATTTTATTTCCACCCTAAATCTCCCCTGAATAAAAGGATAATACATTTTCTTGAAAAGAAATATTTTCCAAACAAAACTTCATTGATTTAAAAAGTAGTGATTTTATTAAAGATTTCACTTCAATAATAGTAAACTCACATTATACATAGGTAAATATTTGAAACTTATTACTTAAAGAACAACTAAAAAATTTAAGCTTCTGTTTAACGAAAATATGAACTTTGTGTATTTCTTTTAATTTAATTATATATTTAAATACCAATATTCGTCTGAAATTCCTGAATAGTAGCTGAAGTATATGAAATAAGTACAATTTTAGAATTTATATTTAAATTGTTGTATAAGTTATTAATGCTATTAACCTAAATTCAGAAATTCTTCTAAAAAACATATTCAAAGCAATTTGCAAGTGGCTTTCGATTTTTATAGCATAATTTGAAAAGTAACAGATACATTAGGTAGTAAAGAATACCAACTTATAAAAAGATTTGTATATTTACTTGTAGAAAAATAATATTGCTATTACCGATAGAAAATACATGTAATGATAATATATGTATATTAAAAATTGCAATATTCACGGAAGTTAACAAAAAACTCACCCAGTGTATATAAATAACTATTTTATTTAGAATTTAGGTTTCATTCACTACAATATTTTGTGCTACCATTATTCGGTGAAAACTTCTTACACTTTTGACAGTAATAGAAAAGCAAAACACAACGGAACATATTAATTTAACAAGCTAATCATATCTTATGGCTATATATCACAGTGTATTGAACACCGAATGTTATACGAATTCACAACTGCATACATCATCTGAAAGTTTGAGGTTATGTATAGTTATTGATATTTAAAAAGAATATGATGTTAAGCGTTTTCGATAAATAAACAAATAATTATAATATAAACCATTAAACCAATAGTTAATAATTAAATTAAATTCATAAAATAAAAACAAAATTTAGTTTTACAACTATTTCTTGTATCACGCGCCATCTGTACAACAGCAGCTATAATGATAATTGGAATATCGATTCATCATTACTAAACCGTTCACTGTAAAGATTCCCAGCCAGATACAGTTTACGAAATTGGACCTGTAGGGGACGCCAGGGCGCCTCAAGTCCCGTAACGATCCCATGTCCCATAAGACTTGATGCACTACCTATATCCTGGGAGGTTACCCTAGATATGGTAACAAAAAACGTTAGAATAACTAGGAATATTTGCTTCTAATATGTAATAATTGTTGTTAGAGGTGAGAAGCCCGCCACTTTAAAACTGTTACTTTTACAGAAACGAGAAAACTTAAGATTGTTAATGCTACTTTGTCTACGTACTTTGTTGTATTTACACAACATATTATGTTATAAATACAAATGATTAATAATATTTAATGAGTGTTTCTCAACTTCAAAAATGTAACAATAACAAGATATTATAGAACAACTAACCACAGGATTAATATTACTTATTTCGGACTTCAAATATTTACCTGGTTCTTTGTTCCTTGTTTCTTTGTAGAACTCTGGTGTAGTTTGGGAGCAGAAAGCTCCTTTACCATGATCAAAAATAATAAACTTTATTACAATTGTTTCGCTGAGATCAGATTTATAGGGACTTTATATTTTATTTATATAAATATAGAGCATACACTTAATGTGTATGCACATATGTACCTGCAACAACAAATTTGCAAAAATAAAATTTCCCATTAAAGCCATTAATTAGAGTATTATAGAACTATAGACAGCGAAAGTTTTATGCCGCCACGGTTGAGTACTTATTCCAGTATGAAAAAAATACATTACAGGAAAAAGTAACATCTGCGCATGTGTTATTAAAAGAAATGCTGATACTAGTCGACCAAGAGAAACGCGTATACAACACAACAAGAAATTTTAGACGTAATACAAGAAGATTCCTCCATTGGTACCCGGCAGTTAGCTTTAACCTTAAACATCCCCAGCAATAAGACCGTTCAGTCGGTTGTACGAGAAACTTGCGTCATCCACATCATGTTTATTAACTCCAGTTGCTCAATGAAATCGACAATAGTTTTCGATTGAATTTTTGCAACACAATCTTAAAAGGGATTCAAGAAGATGGTAACTGTTTAAGATGTTATAATTTTCCCCATTGGACGGAGGATAATTCATAATTCACGTGCATTTCGAAAATATGAAGGTTTTCCGTTAACGTTTGGCTGGACATAATAAATCACCGGGTCAATTTATCTACCAAATCGTCTTGATGTCAATGAATATATCAATGTATTGCAACAAGTTATTGACGAGGTGCCAGAGAACATACGCCATGACATGATTTACATCCACGATGGAACTTTTACAAACTACCCAAGAAACCAAGTTATGTATCAGGTACATCGCTGCGATGTAGATATGTACATATCGCAAGCCTGGTGATGTACTCAGTAACGTGCATGGGCCTTACATGTTGAGACTTATGTCCGCAACAAGTACACATTCTGAGAATATACTAGCGATATTGAATAGGTATATGCTGGCGATATTGAATAGGTATATGCCGGCGATATTGAATAAGTATATGCCAGCGATATTGAATAGGTATATGTCGGCGATATTGAATAGGTATATGCCGGCGATATTGAATAGGTATATGCCGGCGATATTGAATAGGTATATGCTGGCGATATCAACATTACATCGACTCGATGACTCGGTTTCCGGGTTCGAAACCGTGTCCTGCAAATACCTGTGACCGACATTTCGTCCTCACTTGAATGAGACATCATTAGGTATTGCTACTAATGTTGCTGTACAGCTGAAACTGTGATTCAACCGTAACATAAGTAGCAGCTCCAAAGATATCTCATACGAGCGAGAACGATACGTCGGCCAGAAGCAGTTGCAGAACACAGTTTCAACCTAAAACCAAACAAAAAAAAATGTATAGAAAATAATACAAGTTATGTGAAACTAATTTTTAATAATATAAGTTAAAAATACATATACATAATTTTTTGTACACCGTTGGCATTGGCATTGATGGGCGAGGAGCGAAGGATCACATTATGAGATGTCTTGCGAAGATGTACTCAGATACCATATCCATTAGTTGTTGATGGCTAGGTACTGAGGAATAATTGTAGGGTTTGTGATTTACTGTCAATTGGTGTTCCAAATAGTATGTAGCATTTTTCTTCTTAATATTTCAAATTCTTACTTCTTCACAATACCCATCCTATTTTATAGAGAGTTCGTTCGAACTTCTAATTTGACTTCAGTAACCGTTTGTAGTATGTGTTACAAAACCTTAACAGTCTTTGAAAATTAAGACCATTGTATAACCCAATAAGTACTGGAATTTATGATCTAAAAAAAGTAATACGATATGTAGTATATTTCATATACCTAGCAAACACCATTAAAATTTTGACCGCAAAAGTGACTAACCTAACCTTATGCAACTGATATAATGAATTTAAAACTTTACAAGAACAAAAACGCTTTAACCTACAAACCTACTGTTGTTGACACTTACCTTCTATGAAACAGCAGAAAATTGAAATTTTGGCAATACCTCTTGAATTATCACTAGATATATCGATGCACACAAGCTGATACACGTGTTTGCACATATTCTACACCATTTCTATATCGTATTCGTATATCTCTCTTACATCCTCACCATTGTTAATTATATAATTGTTATATACCAGGATATAGAATTGTAATATAATTTCTGTTCTGTTATCAGGTACATCGCAGGCATATAAATAATAGATATCGTATTCATATATCTGTCTTACATCCTCACCATGTTAATATATTATATACCAGATACTTAGAATTGTTATATAGTTTGTGTTCTGTAGCAGGTACATCACAGGCATATAAATAATAGATATCGTATTCATGTATCTGTCTTACATCCTCACCATGTTAATATTTAATATGTTATATACCAGATACTAGAATTGTTATATAGTTTGTGTTCTTACTAGTACATCGCAAGCCATATAATAATAGATTATCGCATTTACATCTCTTATTTTACATCTCCTGTACGTCAATATTTAAAATCGATGTAGCCAGTACATCTGCATCACGAATGGTTTCCTGGGTATGCTCGTAATGTAAGAGAATGGTTGGATGAACACTTCTCAAACAGATAGATAGGTCGCTGTGGTCCTATACTATGGCCTGCGAGATCTCCCGATCTCAATCTTTTAGACTTTTTTATTTGGAGTTTCACTAAAGAGAAAGTTTATGCTATACCTCCTCAAGATGCTGACGAAGTCAAAGATAGAATTAACGCGGTAGTACTGAAAATGACGATACCTCGTAGATTGTAACTATGCTTAGAGAGACATGATTTTCAATTCGAACAATTACCTAGGTAATAATGTCACTGATCTACTGCCACACAACTACCCTAACAGAGAACTAATCCTGGTATAAAATACACTGTACTTAAACATTTTTTTCCATATGTATTAGTTTGATAATAAATAATTTGAACAGCAAATCGTACCTCACGTAAAGTGTAAAAATTAAAAACTTTTCGAAGATCGAAATACAGAAATTATTACGGTATCTACAATTACAATAGTATACTGTTACAGTATCACCAAATGTATTGTAGTGGTTTTGAAGAATTGATATTATTTAATTCTACCGTTATTACTTACCTTAGCAGTTAGACAATCCAGGTGATGTAGGAGACCTCTGCATTTGGCAAGTCCTTCGATGACACTTTCCTTAGAATTTTCTGTTCAGGAGGTAAAGATGATCCCTAGAAAGATACCTACACATCGAAATCAAATGTTAGAATTTGAATATTATATATGTATTTACCACAGATTCTGACAGATCAAAGTTGGATCAAGTTTCAGTTCGAAGGAACATATTTTTTACAGTGTATTTATTTTACATAAATTTACTTTAATAATGCTTGTATATGTATTTGGAATCTAAGTTCATTGAATATGTCAACAAAAAGACAGGGAAAATTGCTGGAATTCGGTTTTGTCAAAAATTGACGTGTATACGAGGTTGCATACTCATAGTACAGTTAATATTTTAAGATTGTTAATTAAGTGTAGTAATTTGTTTTATAAAATTCAAAAAGTATTTTTTATAATGTAGGTACACACACCTACCTTTATTTTATAATGAATGGTGATAAGGTGATTCCATAATTTTGCAATAATTATTTTTTTTAATTTAGTTTAAACATTCCATAGTTCCATTTGGTTACATGGGCATTCTCACATATTAAATATCCAATATTCCCCTCGCATCGGTGAAATTAACGGACTTTTCCGAAGCAGTTTGCAACAGCAGTTTTGCGAAGACAATCGCTATCGATGCCTGTTAGAAAATTTCGATTCGAAAGCATTCACTAGCCAACCTCCGTTAGAGAGGGAGGTGTCTCGAGTGTTTTTATAAATCTTAACGGCTATTTTGATAAAATCCTATTTATTCCAACCTAAAATCAGGGCTATTTTAAAACAAATTTAATAATATTAATTTTACCCACATTTTTACCTACACTATTGTTGGGTAGATTGTCTCCAACGACAATTTTCCCGAGATATGTTCCTGTTCATGAGCCATTCTCCGTAATTAGAAGTATGAGAGCCCCATTTCATGCCCTGACCAGACTTGCCCGCTTTGATGCTTGCCGATCAGCTCCTTTCCAAAGGTATTCTGCGTCCATATCAACCGAAAAATAAACGCATTATTTTAATTCTAATCTAAATGTTAATATACTTATAAGAAATTTCATTTTAATATATTCGACGAAAATTTGTATATATAACCGCCGACCAGTTTGCGGGCACTGGTGGAAAACTTTTATAAGGTGGCACTTCGAATTTCACTAGTTCATATGTATTCCAGGCACAACCGAATATCCAATAATTTTTACCATCTAATTACATATGCTTTTTAACATATAATTGCACAGGTAAATGTCTGAGAAACGCAGGAATTTTGAAATTTAATTTTAAACGTATTTATTTTCTATAATGAATTTATATTGCAAAGCTTGGAATTACAAGCTAAACACGTAATTGTTATTTAATAAGCGGACTCATTTGACTTACCTGAGGTATTTACATTCCTATCTGTGCTGTTTTTACACGGTTTCACATTTTGAACTTTTTGTAAATAAACAAACTCATGCTTTAATTTAAACGTTTTCTTTATCTCACAAAGTTAATCAACAAACTTGATACTGGTTATATAAGAGTCTCATGTACACTATTTCACGTACACTAAGCACTTTTAACTTTGAATATTGGAGTAGACAATACTAAGCGACATCTTCTCACAGCGTCCCCGGTAATTCTTAATTAAGAGCTGTTACAGTCAGAAATTCTACCCTCGCATGCCATTTGACATTTGAGAAGGCATACTTATGATTAAAAATTAATGAATATAGATGACACTGGGACGAGTAAAATAAGATTTTAATAATTTAAATCATTAGTATCATTTTTAATAAAAAAATATTTTTTTATACCAGGCTGTGTGTTACCCCATAGTATCACAAATAATTTTGGCACCCAACGTGGGGCTTAAAAGAAACTTAGTTCATTTGTCTACAATCATAAATTAAATTTACGTAGCATCGCAGTATGTTTCTTTGACATTAAGATTTTCGATTCAGCACCGAATTAAGCAAGTATGCTGCGTGCAACTCTTGCGACAATTTATACATACGTTATATAATTAGGTATGCAGCGTTGTGAAAGTCTGGATACAAGAGGGAACAGTATTTTGGAGACTCCATGGCAGACTGCGTTCACAACAACAGAAAATGAATACAAATGATTTTTTTTAAATAAGGGCACATTTCTTATAATAATACTGTTATATTATAAATATAAAAGAAAACATTTCTATCCTCACTTTATGACAAATAATCTAGCATAGAAACTACTTCGACGTTATTACCGTGAATTCTTCAATGTTAATCTCGCCAGTTTCAACTTTTATGCTTTTATAACTATCTAATATATCAGAATATCGCCGCTCTTCAACATAAAAAGAAACAACAAATGATTGATTTGCTTTCAATAATAAAAATACAAATACCTTTCAACATTTCGATGAGAATTTCATCGGAAAAAGCAAAAATGCAGTTCCGGCAAGTTTTTGCCAATAATTTGGTTAAATGCGGTGTTAACTTCAAAAAAGCTATCGTTTTGTTGACCTTTCCCAATTCTTCTGCCAGAGAACCTAAGCACTAAAATGTAAGAAAAAATATTGTGGTAGGTAGACTTGAAGAAAATAATAACCGAACGATTCAAGCCTGAGCAAGCAAGAGAGAAAATATCGGTTCCTTGTAATAGAAGGGACCCGATATCTTCTGTCTCACTCGCTTCCGCTCGCATCGTTCGGATACTTTTTCCTTCAAGTGTACTATTTTTGTGACTAACATGTACTTACCTTTGCTGTCGTAAAATCTGCGTTTGCTAATTTAGAACAGTCGATTATTATGATATTTCCCTCCTTGCATTTATCTATAAATACTTCGTTTTTTACTATTCTTTGCCGGAGGAACTCAGCTGTTGGGTAGAAAATTGACCCAGGAGGCGTGATCTTAACATATTCTTTTCCTTGGATCTACATAAGAAGTCATTTGCACTTCGAAAATTTAATCGGAATTTAAGAATGCTTACGATTACTCTTTGGACGATTACGTGCGGTCTAGAAATGTAGAATAGCAGGAGTAAAAGATCTACTCCGACTCCTATTAAAATACCAATTTCAACGCCTAATAACAAACAGGCGAAAAATGTTACAACTAGTGGTAATGCATCGATTTCTGAAATATCAAAAATGTATGTGGGTAAAAAGGAATTCATTATTATTTTATCTTTTTCATACAAAAATAGATTTTATAATTAATTTACTTACTGTTTAACTTCCATATTTGCTTAGATGTTGTTATTTCGACCATAAAAATGACAGCACATATAACTATTGAAGCTAGAGTAGCTTTTGGTATATACGCGAAAAATGGTGTCAAAAAAGTGAGCGATAAAAGAACCATAATACCTACGACAAATAATTGATGATAAAATACCGACATTTTAGCAGGTACATTTGGACTTCACTAGTATAAATTCCAGCTAAAGGCGTTCTTACACCGCTAGCACTACTGACAGCCGCTCTTCCAAAAGAGCCATTAACTGGTATGGAACTTACGAAAGATGCTACTATATTACAAAACCCCACAGCCAACATCTCTTGAGATGCATCTAGTACCTTGCCATTTGCTAAAATCGATAAAATATTTAAAAAAAAACCTTATTTTCTACGCAGTATATCTTACAGAAGCTTTTGGCAATAGCTACATTCGCTATGATGGCTATAAAAGGTAAAACCACAATACCAGTGCCTAACTCCTTCACCATGTCGAATATTGTAAGTGTACTATTATTGACGACAATCTCAATGGGAGGAAAAGATATATTAGGCAAACCAGGATCGATGTGTCCTAATAAATCAAAGAAAAAACACATTTCACGTATTACATTTTTCTTGGAGACCATTTGGGTGGGAACAACTAGTTAAAATAAAAATCCAGACCGAAATTGAAGACGAGAAGAACCGGACTGTAGCCGTTATTTTCTTCCTTTCCCTACTCATCAATCCCCGCAAATTAAAACAGTTATTTTAGTTCTTTTCTGTTTTTTCGTTTATTTAGCACCCTGTAATTTCGTACAGGAATTTTGATGGAGTCTGCTGTGAGCGCTCGTTGAAAATTTAATTTAAATAAATGTGCGTAAGAATATTTCTTGCATATTATTTTTCGACCCCAAAACGTGTCTGTCTCTCCCCGTCCACTGCTGCGTAGTTGACAAGAAGGTAAGCAGCATTTGTTTATTTAGTGCGCAGTGCCCAATTAAAAAGATTTCTGTGAGTAATCTCAATCTGTCCCTACTCATAAAGATCCCTAGAGTTTTAAAGTGTCTTATGCCGGCGAGTCCATTCCAAAAGGAGCAGTGCCTAGCAGCAAGTTGGGATCTGACAAACGTTTTGATGCTGCCATATGAGCTACCACATATTGGTTCTGGACCTAAGAACGGCAGCTCGCTGGTGCCCCTTGCTATGGTGTCAGCAATTTCATTGCTTCTGATCCCAGAGTGATCTCGCACCCATCTCAATATAACATTTAGATGTTTCGCCAGCTATTCTAGCTTTCTGTGGCACCCCAGTACGATCTCAGAGTCAAATCTGACAGCCCGCAAAGGTTTGAGGGCGGCCTGGCTGTCGGAAATGATTTCTGCCTTTCAATTCTCCCGCAGGCAGTTTGAAGTGCCCTCAGCACAAGTCTGGATTGTAACAATTTCAGCCTGAAAAAAGTGGGGGAGGCTCATTCCAATGCTTCTTCTTCAACTTCAAACCACAACACCAATTGCAGCGGTGAAAACCCAAGAATGGTCTCCATAGCAGTTGTTGGCGTCGAGGACATGGCTGCCGTGATGCCAAAATAGGCAATCCTTTGGACTTTACTAGGCGCACTTATAGCGTAGCTTAAATTTGCTTTATGCCACCAGACTAGCAAGGCGTAAATTATAGAGGGTACTATAACTTTCGTGTACAGCCAGTGTACTATCGCAGGCTTTAGCCTCCACGTTTTACCAAATTGCTAGAGTTGACATTAAGACCCTCGCTTATGCACCACCTCTCTACGAGTCTGAGTGCGATCTGCATCCTTTCGGATACTACGCCCTCAAATTTTCAGCAGCCAAGAATGGTGATGTCATCGGCATAGCCCAACGCGTGGAAGCACGCCCCCCGAAGTTCAGAGGGCAGGCCGTCCATCACGAGGCACCATAACACTGGTGACAGTACGCCGCCCTGCGGGCAGCCCGCTGCCACAGCCGCATGGCTGATTGTGCAGAAGTTCTGCGACACTGTTTCTTATCATGTTGCCGATCCACCTTGTAATCGTTGGCTCGACTCTACGTTTTCGCAGCGCCCTTTCCATCGACAGGAATGACGCCCTGTCAAAGGCGCCCTCAATGTCCAGGAAGGTCACCAGTGCGACTTCTTTGTTGCCAAAGGCAATTTCCACTCGACGATCCAGTTCATGAATGGCCTGCTCGCAAGATTTACCAGTTTTGGTAAGCAAATTGGTTCTCGTGAACAAGCCACAGCCAAGTCCCTTAGGTGCTTGTCAATTATCTTCTTAAGGGTTTTGAGAAAAAAAATGAGGTACAGCTGAAGGTCCAGTACGATTTCGCTTCCATATAGGATACCTTGACTTGTTTGGGAATGAATAGCATCCTGGTCTCTCTCCAGCTGTTTGGGGTGTAATCCATCGCCAAGGTTGCTCTTAGGAGGGTACATAGTGGATAGTGGCTCCAGATCCTGTTGTAACAGTGCTGGGCAAATACCGTCCAAACCAACCGATTAAAAAGCTTTAAATGATTCAATTGCCCATCGTATCATAGAAACCTTAATTACTTTACGCGCTAGGTTCTAATTCACCAGTTTTTGAGCAACATTTCAATATTAACGGATTAAGTTAACAATTTCAACATATTAAGTAAATAGTTAACGAATATTAGAACGACGTTTCAAACTATATTCAATATCGTTAATCTGTTCAAACGAAAACGAAATAACTGTAACATTTGCTATTCATGATAAATCAACATACCCTGCAAGTAGAACAACTGTAAAGTATGCATTACTTAATTGCGTTTATCACAACAATTTTACGTTTTTTTATGCTTTTAAATAACATTGAAAAGTACTGCTCGTGTTTGAAACTAAAAGAATTCATATTGCGGTTCCATGGCAAATATAACTATATTAAACACCTAATTAATGTAGTGATCACTATATCAAACAGAACAAGACTATACTGTGAAATTATCAATCATCAAGGGAGCACATAAACTAGTTATTTCTTACCAGTGACATGAAAGTAATATTTCTCTTCGTAAATTACAAAATATGAAACTATTGTAGAAATTATAACTACAAATGCATTCCTGCTAACACATAAGAACCACAAAAGGATTTTAAATTTTCTGCGTCCTTTTTGGTCATTATTCCCAAGTGACACCGGTGGCGTACCATATTTCTTTAGTTTCTAAAAATATTAAACGAAAATAACGAAGCGATTGCTAAAAACAATCTTAATACCAACCCTAAAAAGCAATAAGAAACAGCAGCAACATAAACTCAATAGAGAATCCTGTAGGCGAATGTGGGCGATGTTTTGAAAGAAATCTTTCCAAGTGCTTATAAAAGTTCTATTGCTTAAGCTTTGCAGGCCAAACATATTCTTTACTTGCAAAGAAGCAATGAGGATAGCTGCCGCCGATGTTAATCCTACTACGGCTGGGATTGACACGAAATCAACGAGGAAACCTGTTTATTTATGATATATAAGCTACTTCTGATTACATTTCCATCAAAACTTACCTAGATGCAATAAACCACAAAACACTTCTATAATCCCAGCGCAAAAACACAGCAGAACTGCCGCTGGTACAGCCCCAAAAGAAACGGAAGTGGTGTACGTTAAAGTCAAAAGCGACAACAAAGCGGTTGGTGCAATATTTATTTCTGGTACTGTACCAAATATGGCATAAACCCAACCGCCACATAATGATGAATATAAACCATACTACAAAGAAATGGTATGATCTTTTCTTGTGCATGTGCCATATTTTGCAAAATTTAATTTCAAAATAAAAAAGTAAATACCTGAGGTGGCAAACCAGCTAATCCTGCGTAGGCTATTGATTGTGGAATTAGCGTCAGCCCTATGGTTATCCCAGCTATTATATCAGCTATGGCATTTTCGACATTATATTTTGACACCCATTCAATAATTGGAACTGTTTTCTTTATTTTATTTAAAAAAATTGGAAACATTACCCACTAGAAACCGGTGTATGTATTATGAAATTGTCGGAACAAATGAAGTTCAAGTTTATTAATGTCGTAAAGAATACTAATACATACTACAGTTTATCGCAGATATTGTTACAATGCAAGGACGTACTTTTGCTAATGATAACAAACTATGAAATGCTCAAACATACCTTCAAACATAGATCTGACATGTTGTTTCGTATTTGCACAGGTGCTTAAAAAAACATATAATTTTTGCTTTCTTTAAATGATAAATAGAAACAAGATACACTAGTTTCCAATTTAAGATTCTTTTTGATAGCTAAACGTTCGATATTGAGACGCAAAGAATAGATTTAACTATCATTCGTAAGAGGTATAGAAGCGTATGCAGGAATGTAAAACCAATATGAATCATTTAATCAACAAGGTATGTTAATTTTCACATTGTTGAATAATGACGCCAAAATATAGACCTATATTCTTAAAACATTTCATTTTTATGAGATAAGTTTCAAAGTTTCTAGTCACCGCAAATTGATTTATTCTTTCGAAGAAGGCATCTTTTGTAGTTGATAAATTTATACTTCCACAAATTCACTCTCCACATAGCCAGCAACTCAGTAACATTTTCCTCATTGTCAATGTAAATTTTATAACAATACAGTACCTAAACAAATTTCGTTATTTGAGGAAACGGTCTCTCAACAATATTATTGTTTTTGTAGTAAATATTAATTTCTCAAATTCTTAACAAAAATTTAATTCATATGTTTAAGTTCTTTGTGTATCGTACTTATTTCCTCTTATATTCAACATTCCGACCAATATTTCCAACTTGTACAGAAATTGATGGGATGTACACTACACACCTGTTCATCGCCTAGCAACCTTTCTATTCAAACACAACTGTCATTTTAATGCCATAATGACGCCTGAAGGATGACTGAACCGACGCAACAACAACTCGTAGAAGGTATGTGGACAGCGATATTTTTGGCAATTACACATTCATTGTAAATCCTTAGCCCCCCTTGTAGTGCATTCTAAATCTTTTTAAAAAGTATTTGTTTTACGTCAAATCAATCACACGCACCAAACTGCATGAAAAATAGCAATTCTTGGTGCTTTAGTTCAACATCCTGGGTTATTTCTAAAATAAATCAAAGCTTTTATTGAAATGTTTAAAAGCTTTTGTTCTTAAATGGTTGAGGCACAATTTAATTTTAAAAAAAATGTGTAGTTGTTATTCGCTTCTAGTCAATTTATTCGTGTAGTTTTGGCTTTTTATAATTGAAACGTTCGTGTAATAATCAACTTAATATTAATTTCAGCTGTTAGAGAGTCTCTCAGACAGGATGGTCGATTGGGTCGCTTCAAGGCGGAGATTCGTTCCGCAGTTATGTCGATATTGAACAAAAACCCCTCTGAGAGGAATCCAGTACAAATACCGGAAGAGACGAAACTCATAAACGAACTCATACGGGAATACATGGTTTGGAACGGTTACCTATATTCGGAGCAAGTTCTGGTGGCGGAATCTGCACAACACAGTGAACGACTGCCTAGAGAGAACATAGCTGCAAAATTAAACGTCCTGGATGACGAAAGGACAGTTAAAATTCCATTGTTATATTATGTGCTGGCCGCTTTTCAAAATAACGACGAACAATGATATTATATTTTCTATGTATTTACATTTTGTGTTGGAGTATTTTATAGTTTGTTTGTGTAAATAAACGGATTTTTTTTTAACAAGTCTTCTGCAACCTTCAAAGAGTAGTTATTATGTGTAGAGACGCGAATAATGCTTTGAGATCAATATACAGGCTAATTCAAATTAAGTGTGCACCATTGCTATCTCTGTTATTATTGATTCTAAAAAGTAGGTTAAATTAGCAAAGTATTAGCGTTTTTAACGCTGATTAATATGCAATATACGAAAAAACAATTGAAAGACGCATTTCCGAGAAATTTTGACATTTATATTTTTTTTTAAATTGAACACCCTAGATATTGTTTAAAAAATGAAATATATTTTAATTCATGATGCAAAAGTATCAATACAATATTGTCTTGAAACGAATAATTAAGAAGTTATGATGGTTTTTATTTTGTAAAATATAGAGGAGTATAAAGAATCAATAACTTTTAACAAAACAGATGCATTGCTTTGTGTTTGATGTTTATTTTAACATATTACATCTTAAAATAATGTCGTTGAAATTTAATTGAAAAGAAAAAAGTAAATGCATAATTTATAAATACTGCTCAAAGGTATCATTCTCAATACACCTTCGTGCCCGTTTGGGTACACTCTGGGTAGCTCTTAAGATTATCCTTCCATCCAATTGGCGAAAAATCTCCCTGGCCTTATTTTGCGATTCGTTCACGTTGTTGTACCGGGTTCTGTATATCTAATCTTTTAAATATCCTCAAAGAAAGAAATCTAAAGGCGAAAGATCAGGAGAGCGTGCTGCCCATCGAATTGGCCCATTTGTACCAATTCACTCATCGACAAAGATGGTGGTAGTTATGAACTATGCGGCAGTTGTGTGCCGGAGCAACGTCCTGCTAAAAGTACAAATTTTGGCGTATCGGATAATTGGCGCTATCAAGCAAATCCTCTAGGGCGGTACGAATAAATTCCAGATATCTCTCTCCTGGCAATGTACCATTGTAAAACACTGGACCAACGATTGTCGAAGCAATTAATCCACACCAGGCATTAAAACTAAATCGAACTTGTGCAGCATGTGGACGCATCATTAATAAATTTTCTTGCGATCAGTATAGTGTTCATTCTTCTTATTAAACATTCCTCTTTGAATAAACTATTCACAGAAAGCCAACCTCCTGTTTGAATCTCCTGGTTGTAATGTTTGTGTTCAGTACTTAAATGGGATTTACTTATGCTTTTTTTAGAATTCCCTCAACTGACGCATAACTTAAACAACTTAGCAACTTAGCATCTCTAATGGAAAATTCGCGATGGGCTTCAGCTGTAATTTCTACCTCCTCGTTGATAATGATATTTTTCTTTGTTGTTTTCTTCTTAAATAAGCAATGGTGTTGCCTAAATTATCTGTAAAGTTTTCGAAATTAACGTCGATCTGGCTGCTGTCGTAAAGAATACTGTTCTGCATAATATTCGACAGTCCTTATTGAATTTTTGCCGCATACAATGTATGCTTCCAGCATATCGCATTTCTCCAAATGAGAAAATACCATGGTGAGATATTATCTAATACTTAGAACGAGATATTATCTAATATAACGAAAACTGTTCAAGCCACTAATGATAATATATAATAACAATTAGAAACAGGAACACAACACAAAAATGAAATAACAAGGTTTTTTTAATAACTAAACGTGTAAAAGATTTAAGCTCAGTGCGTTTTTGACAGTTTCAAACAATATACTATTTAATAAGTGAAGAATAAATGAATGAGAATTTAAGATGGAAATCTCATTATTAATGTGAAGATACTTGCTAAATTGTCGATCTGAAACTATAATATGTATCTATAAAGGATAACAGTCTGTAGGACTGTAGGACGTCCTACAGTGCAGTTAAGAACTAAATATATGCAATTCCAAAGGAGATACGTTAGTATTTGTATTTAGGTAGATACGTATTTCCGATAATAACTTTATGTATTTTTCATTTTAAAATTGCTAAATTCATCCACATTATTTTTTTTTGTGTCGCTATTACTTTGGTTAACACTAAACGAAGTAATAAATTACTGTAAGCTGAGCTAAACTGATTCAAAACCTTGTAAAATTAATAAAATGGGAGAGAGAAGGGAGGTGGGTTGGCCCGAGATTGGCCCTACTACTCAATATTATCACGAGCCGCTACCGATTAGCAGTTTATCGATTACCTTCAATTTAGAAACGTTTTTCCAAAATATGCATCTAGTGTTAACGGATATTTGTATCAAATATAAAAATTACAAGTTGGTGTTATCGAGGGCTTTAACATCAATTTTATGATTGATTTCGATGAAAGAAGAATGATCCACGAATACTGTGCTCAATGCACACTGCACTATAAAACTAGATCAAATTTAGAAACGTATTAGGGTAGTTATTTCTACCAATTTCTTAACTTCAGCTTAATCCTTTCCAACTCTGTTTCTTAAGTTCCACCCCTGCCCAACTCGTGTGATGCATCAGAAATTCCACAGAATTGGTTGACATAATTATGGTATTCCACTCGCCATTTTATGGACCTAGTCGGTAGGAAGTGTTTTTGATGCTCCAAGAAATATAACCTAATTATTCTTAAAATTTGAAAAGCTACAGAGTGCACAAGCAGTTTCTAATTTGAACAACCGGCATTATTTAATAACACACACCAACTGAAACCCAAATATCCGAGTTATAATGTATATTTTCATTAATGGTGCATGCTAAACATGGCGGACATACATGTAGTCGGCTTGCTGCCTAAACTAGATAAATTACATTATAATACTTTGAGATAGGCTCGTTTTATTTTGGCTGACTACCTGACTTAATTTTTCTCTTACTGCAGTTAACTATTTTTGACCGTTTTCGGTTTATAGTCTGCTTTTCCAGCTTTACCAGCACATACTTTATTTCAATGTCGTAAAGAAATGCACTTAACTAAAAAAAACTTAAAAAATTGTACTTATCTTGTTTTGGCAGTAAACCGACGATATGCATCAATGCATTTACAGCTCAACTTATTCATTTCATTTATTGGTACAATTTCCATTCAATTTGTGAATAAAGACGAGCAATGGACTCTTGCAAGTATGGGTTCAATAACAACGTATGATACAAGTTAAATAAATGCATTGGTTACGGGAAAACTATTGAAATTGTTGGGTGTAACTAGAAAAGAGGCAACTATAACGAATGCAGGAGCAAATTAAAAAATCTGAGATAATGTACATTCAATACGATTCTCATCTCAGACTTTTTAATTTGCCCCTGCATTCATCATAATTGCCTTTTCATCTATTTAGGCTCAACAATGCAACATGTGTGCTTCAAAACACAATAAGCAAAAGCAAAGTTTGCTGCCTTAATTTTAAAAGAAAAATACAGAAAAAGAAATGACTCAAATTTAGCTGATTGAAACCGGACAAATGTTTTATGGTAAAGTAGGACACTATGTGGAATGTATAGTTGAGCTATTACTGCACAGATGGCGCTATTCGGGCTCGCCGTCTTGCCGTTTTCTGGACGCCCATGATTTTGGTTTCCACCCTATTACAGGTCGCTACATGTCGGTAATTATTATACGGGAATGTCTTTTAGACAAAATAAACATTAAAATTGAATTATGTTTTTGTGGTGTGATAGATATTGATTCAGTTATTATTCTAAATACTTTTGTTTACATTAGCAATGTCTGGATATTTCAGAAGAAATCATGAAAACCAAGGATAGAAAATGTGCAGCTGTAGAATTCTTAGAAAAATTTACTGATCACATTCATAATTCGCAATTGTAAAACTAAGCGCTATTGGTGCTATATATACAATATTTTCTACTAGAAAACTTTGTAGCGTCTGTATCAGAAATTCCCTTTTTAGAGGGAATTTTGAACGTTAGAGGGAAAAAGTTTTGTTTTAGAGAGAATTATTGGATAAAATATTACTATTGCATCGATAAAAATAAATTTAAATTTTTATTATTTTTGTATTTTGTTATTCATTTGCTTTAGTTAAAATGAATCTGTTATTGTATCGGTACATTTATTTTAATTTCGTAAGTAATTTATTAAAAAAAGTTAATAAGTTTGTATTTGCCGCAAAAAAAGGGAATTGCAGTGTCAAAACGGGAATTTTTCGTGTCGGCGTCGGGAATTGCCGATCAAGGTATATACGAACACTGCATACCATTTGAGTATTAGAGCTATCGTCGCCAAGGCCGTTGCAACAACCACCAACCCCGGTTTATGACGTATCGAAACTCAACCCTGGAAAATCCATCGTTTGTATGAATAATTTTAGATTTTTTATAACGGCTAACTTCATAAAACTAACAATATCGTTTTAACGAACGTCGTGTCAAACGAACATCGTTACAAATAACATGATTCAAATCGTTTACAGGGATGCATTTGGAATTTAACATAAAATATATTTTGCGAGTGAACAGATAAACAAAAATAAATTTACAGCCTATTTAGACACGTAGGGGCCTCTTATGGCTTGCATTTGACATGTTTGGCGCCGAAACGAATACACCAATCAGCAACCGGATTTCAATTACCGCCGAACATTCACAGATTTGTGAACTTGGTTGTTTAAGGCGGTGCAAGATTTCATAGACTCACTCTTATTAATTTCCGATATTTTTCTCCAGTTTTTTCAAAATAATATTTTTGTGCTGTTATCTGCAGATGTATTGACAAGAATTAAAAAGAAACATCTAAATTTATATATCAAAAAAAAAACAAAGATCATTTTAAATATCCACCATAGGCGAAAATATTTTATCACTGCAAATTAATCAACAGCGGTAAATATGTAAGATATAATATACGCAAATAGATATTGCGTGTGTAGCTTCGCTTTAACGCAAAAATATGTTTTAATTTCATTATGAAACGTATATTAAGCCACTGTGTTTTAATTTTTGCTTAGTTTACTTCAACTGTTACTTATTTTGAGTCCTTTAAGAACAATTTTGCGAAATAACAATTCATTTATGAATGCTCTACTTCATCGCTGCGCGCGCAGTTATACGACTTTCATACGTCTTTCTCCGACTCTTCGGTTATTTTATATTTTTACGCGTTCGTGCAACGGAAAATTCCACTTACACTTAACAGACCCGTTTAATATTTGTTTGGTCCCACGCGTTTCTAAAACAAGTGACATCTATAGTACGCTGAATATTCCGTCGCGCCATCTTTGCACCATCAGTTTAATTAACATGTTTTCCCACTTACCACCAGATACCCGTACTTGTCAAGGCATAAATTTTATCTCTCTCGCTTATATCTTTTAACGTTTTCTTGTCAAGGTAATCGGCCCCTTAAAGCCTTAATGCAGATAGATATTTAATGGACAAACAAATATTCGTTGACCTTCAGACCGCTTATGGACTGCTATTGGCTAGGACGAACTCAAAAAATGACGATTACGCGCGCACTCAAAATGACCCTTATAACTGAAGAGATCATACATCCCGCTTTTGGCGGGACTCTCTTGATTTTTAACAATTTATCTCGCGTTCCGCGGTGTTTTGAAAATGTCCCGCTTTCAATAAAATATTTGTTGACTATAATTGTCTATGCTTATTTCAATGTTTCTATTGAAATACATATTCTATTTTTGAGAATATGCTAATTCTGTGTTCTTTCATAATAAACTTGTAACTGTTTTTTTTTTTACTTTTATTCATGATTTTTACTTGTAATACGAATACCATATTCGTGATAGATTTTGCCCCGCTTTACCAACATTAAAATCTGGTCGCTTTACTTATAACAGCTGTTGCTCGCTAGAAAGTGCAGTTGATAGGTTCCAAAAATCTCTAAAACTATCAAACGATTGTCAAGCACCGTCTTGAAAAGAGCCGAACTTGACTTCCTATTGGTTAGAACGAATTACAAAAAAAAAGACGGCGATTCTGCGCAGTTAAAATTTGTTATATCTGTCGGTTCTTGTTTACATGTTCCTTGACGTTAGTTCCCACGAGACTTAGTGTGGAGTGTGCAGTTTGTGTAAGATTTATCATGGGTGTAACCGGAGATGAGACGTTAAATAGTTTACATATCACACAAGTATGAACTGCGACAGAAAAAAAAATAAACGCAGAAATAAAAATGAGAACTAAGGGCCCTCTTATAAGTAATGTTTCTATTCGCGTCAATAAGTAACACCAAATGTCATGCATTCTTATTCTAGATGGTAGCATGTAACGGCACGATAGGGTTTCAAGAGGCTATTTATAAGCTCTATAATTTACAAATCATTTGGGAATATTTTAAACAGATGTTTGTCTGTATAGTAAAGACACATAAATATATTGTGGTTGTTTATTTCAACTAACGTATTTTACCACAACATAAAATTTATAATCTTCGTTTAGGTATTATACAGTTTATAAAGTGAAAAATGAGGTATTCCTACAAACAAATTTGACGAGTTTATTTAAAAAAATAGCTGCTTTCTATTACAATTAAAATGTTCCTAGCAAGAACCTTTATATTATTTTCATCTACACCTACATGTTTATTTCTTTTTTTTTTGTAACGAATTCCGCTTATATGAGCAATTACGTTGTTCATCTTTGGTCATATAAACGCTAATAGAAAATACATCCGTAGTCGATAAAGAAAGAAAAACATATACGTGTAGAGACATTTAGAGAACGAAAAACATTTTTTTCTCAAAAAAGGCACTTCATTGCACCTAAAAATACAAAGAACGTATATTATTTGTTGTATCTTTAAAATCTATAGAATATTTTATCCAACAAAACGGACGTTATATTATTAATAACGCATTTAGGTACCTATTTTACAAGAAAATAAATAATTATTACATATTTACAATAATTAGTGCAATAGTGAATGTATGATTGCAAAAATCTGATTGCACTCTTACCAATTATTTTCTTTTCAGTCAAAGAAAAGGTTTACTTACATGTAGTAAGTTTGAAAAAAGTTTCATAATTCTAGATAGGTTTTTAGGCGAGTTGCTTTCATCAAAAAGTATTTTTATATCTGCAACAACAAATTCATAAGAAAAACTTTGTAACCTTTCAATTTGATAAATCATTTCAGAGTATTTTTTTTCAGGACCTTCACGACATTCCCGAAAATTTGACAAAAACAGGAGTTTATAATTAATACTACGACAAAAGGAAAATTGTAATACAGGCGGTCAGAGTTTTGCAATCTAATATGAAATAATAAATAAGAAAAAAAAATGAAAGGTAGTCTTATAATATAAAAATTTATTTTGAGTGTTTTTGTTTTTTTTCTTTTTAAGTATCGATTACATTCTTTCATCCGCAATGAAATATATGCTAACAACGCATATATCGCCTTCATGACTTCCATTTAACTCACATTAATTAAAGATAAACTACAGGTTTGATTTCATTATTGCGAAATGATTATTGTATTAAGTGCTTAGATAACTAATTAGGGAGCAATAATTTCCAAATACATTGAATTTAAATTAACCATTTAGAAATTAATATTTTTTTTTTACAATAGAAAGGCAATTATACCATAATCTAAATACATTTAAATAAGATACTACCAAAAAAATGTTGAGAATGAAATAAAAGATTGTCGATAAACTTGCAGTACTGTTGCCACTTTAAAGACAAAAATTCATTTTAAATTGGCAGTGTTATTACACTAAAGTAAATTAACGCCTAAAAGAAGTATTATCTTTTCGAAATATCGTTAATTAATTTGTAAACATAGCAACTATATGTACAATGAATATAAATACAATAATAATGCAAACTGAGTTTGGTAATTTATAAATTATAAGTCCAAATGCAATATTTAACTTCAGTTTTATAACTACATATAAGTAAATAACTAAATGAATAGTTACTTAAATTAACTAGGATAATTCTACTTTTCGATGCTTACCCTATCATTTAACTTAAAATTAATATAAGTAACCAAATGTGTCTTGATGTAGAATTTGCTTACACCAAGAACTTTTCCATCGTATATTTCGTCTAGTATATAAATTAATTAAAAAGCCAATACTCCTTTTAGGACAATAGCGTCTTGCTAAAAAGAAAACGAGTAGACAAGTATAAACAACAATAAAAAATAACCAATTAATAATCTGTATTACGTAAGGATAGGTGTAACAAGTAACCATCATTATAAAAAACTAAAAGAAACCCTGACGTCATGTAATAAAAAAATAAATAAAGTCCTTAATTTATTTATATATTATATATTTATTACTTAAGTCTTAAAATTGTAGAATAAGTTTATATGCAAATGTTTTCGAATGGGGAAGTTTTTTTGGGCAGGAAAGGAAGTACTTTCTATAATTATCAGTCGATCGGTTTGACCCGAGCCATTATTTTTCCGTCGTAAGTGGGCAGAATTTCGGATTCGTTGATTATCTCTTCTTGTATCACTTGATTATCCAATTCTTCGCACTCAGTTTTGAAAAAGTACCTTTAAAAAAATATAATAAATTCATTGAAGATGTTTTAGAATAAGATATATACCGATAGTTTCCTTTCTTCGGTAAATAGTCTTTGAACTGCTTTAATGTGATCTGCTTCCCGGGGATTTTCGTTCTGTAAGGAAACTGTTCATCACAGAAGGAAAATACGACGGTAGTAACATCCTCGGCGCGGTAGATCCCTGCACAGGTCTAGAAGTTCGCATTGATTTTCTTAAAGTCGATTGCGTACTTTGAGAAATATCGGGTAAATATTTATTTGAACTTCTGAAAAAGTAACATGTGAAATGTACATTACGTTTTACCTTTTATTTTATTAATTTTACCTCTGTCTTGACCTAGTTCTTATCTCATCTTCAATAAGCCTTGCGTGCTTCTTCCAATTGTATAGCAGTATCCGGTAAAGGTAATGGAGGCATATTAGGATCCGCGACGAATGGTTGCGCTGGTCCTAAACTGCCAGCGGCACTGTTACGTTCCAATGAACTGGATCTTGAAGCATGTCCCTCCGATGTCTGTGAAATTTAAATTGTAAATATTATTATTCACCTAATTGTTTCTGTTTGGCGTGAATTAACCCAACATCTGGGAATATACGAGCAATTCAGTACAATGCAGCGAAATAAATATAATGTAATAAGTACCAAATTTAATCAAAAGAAAAGTATGTATTTATCAGAGGTAAATAACTCCGGCGCACAGTGCTCAATAAGAGAAAAAAATTTTCTCCAACAGCTTTTCACTGTCATTACACCTGCCTTAATAGCCAGCTACCATATTTATAATAAAAGAAGATCCAATTTGCCCACCAAGTGTATAACTGGAGTAACAGTGTGTGATTGGCGTATACACTGAGATCAAGAATGATTGTCTGATCCTATCTACTTTCCGCAAGCGTAATCATATTTTCATTCAATCATGTAATGAATTGAACAGCGTTCCTCAAATTTTGCTGTCAAAATTGACATATTTTAAATAGCCGTGCGTTTCATGTTTTTTTTTTTGCTTATTTTGCTTATTTTGCTTATTTAGTCATTTCGTATTATTGTTTGTTATTTTCAATACAGTCTTCTCAGACTACGCTTCATTTCGCATTGGAGCTAACGCGTTTTTTTTTTTTTTTTGTCAAAATGCCTTTACACTGGGGACCAAGTAAATTTATTTTGAGGGTACTTTCAAGTGTGAGAGGAGGTGATGGGCAGTGAGATATTCAGCTTACTTGTGTGAGAATTTATAATCAATTGTCCAGTGAATTGATAATGAACTCTCCTTCGACATTCAATCGGGTTGTCCACGTTCAGAGATTGAAGTGTTTTGAGGGAAGTACCAGGTCGCCCATCAGTTCTAACCGAAATGTGTGGAAACGTACGTGCTCGTTGGATCACGCCCTGGAAAGCCACTACGGCAATTCCACACAAACTGTAAAAACCATGCTAGCGGTGTTAAAAAGTATTGTGAATTTCTTTGTAGGTTTATTCTTATGGATTAACTCAGAAAGTGTAAAATACGGAGGCTTCATATCGACATAAAATTTCTATCATGCAGGATTAGGCCACTAGATTTCGAAAAACTATGGAAATATTGCCACTGTTTTAAATAATGCAAATCTTAAAGGAATGACCGAATGTTATTAAATCTTACTGTTTTTCTGACGAGCTTGGTTTAATTTACAAGGCGATGTAAATTCTCAAAATATCAGAAATTTGGTCTGCACAAATCCTCATGGTTTATTCGGAAGCTTA
>RXPK01002974.1:0-99419 GCA_004143645.1 Protaetia brevitarsis | reverse complement strand
ATATTCACGCAATTGGTGCAAGTTCTTTTGCGCAAAGTGAAAGTTGTGAGTATTAAAGATTCTGTTTCCATTAAATAGGTATTCAACACTCCAAAGAATATGTCTCAGAAAACCGTCATCATCACGAATTCTATCTAAATTCGTGTTGCAGAAATTCAGTCGAAGTTGGCTATCGTATGCATAAAGAGGTAGAGCTTTAGAAGAGTGATATGGGTTTTCTCTTAAAAATAAGTGACTGATTTTGTAGGTTGGAATATTCATTACTACAGCTAACTGTCTTAATGAGGGATCTCCGAATCCAAATCTAAAGTCTGCCTTTCTATTTGTACAGTGCGTCTTTGCCTTGATCTTCTAGCATTTCGATGACTTGATGTAAACGAAACCGTTTTTCGAAGACGATGTTGGCGCAACCTCCGAAAGACACTGGACTTGCTATTCAGTTTGCTTCCGATTTGGGTAGGGAGCACCGTACTTCTGCATTACTTCGTCCCTATCAACATTACATGCATCGTACAATATGTATTACATATTAGCGTATTCGATAAATGGAAAATCCAGCTAAACGAACCAAAAAATGCCAAAACGCCTAAAAAGACAATAAACACTAGAATTGATAAAGAACGTCTTGATACTGAAAAATTGTAGACAAAATTTGGGTGTTTTGTGGACAAATTACGTAATTTACATCCTGCAGGGCTTGTTTAACAATTGCTTAGTCGACAACTTCTCTTATGTTCATTGAGCTTTATTATAATATTACGGTGATATTTTTCACTCTAGAATTTTAAGCGATGCTGTTCTATTGCTATAAATTTTTTTTTTTTGAAAAATAGCATGTTTCACAATGTTTTTTTTTGTTGATTGCTGAACTGTAAGAAATATAATAGGTATTAAGGTAACTTAAGACCTAAAAACTAAGAAATTATCTTAAAAGGAACTCTATTATATACATATATAAGTACTCGGGTAAAGCTTTTGATACTGGAACAGTTTTTTTCGACGCATGCAAACTGTAATCTCCTTAGCGATACACACGGCGTATATCGCGGCATCTTTAGCATATTCACACCATTGGATTGTTCTTTAAGGAATGCATTTTTTGCTGTTCTACTAGCTCTTCATTCCTTCTAAATAATTTGGGAGTATGATCTCCTTCTTCTTAAAACTGGTACTTATTATATTTGTTAAAAAAAAAGTTTTCTGAATATTTTGGGACATACACCATATTCCAAAAAAAAAAAATTCGGTATAAGTAGCCAAGTGTTTTCCTCACCTTCAGAATACGATTAGAAACCCTTCTATCAGGACCCAATGAATATTTTTGAGCAATTTTTATTGTATTTTATTTCTATCAAGTGAAGGAGGTCCCGGAGGATTCTCAAAATTTGAAATTGATTATTTTCATTTGCTTACTTATACGGTAAACTCGTTTACCATTTTCTATGTCGAGCTAATAATGTTTCTCCACTCCTTCCTGTTTCTTGCAAGTTGTTTTGTCTGGTTCCAGTCGAGTCCCCTCGCCTCCAATATCCTCGCCATTTCTACATTCCATGTCCGTTTTGGCCTTCCTTCACCGTTTCTCTCAGCCAATACCATTTCAAAAATAATTTTTACTTGTAGTTCACTTGAGTGTACCATCATAGTTGTATCTCTATTGCCTGCATTACTACCTTCACACCTTTTTTTTGTTATTGAGGGAACCGTCTGACCGGAAGTCTTCGGACACATTGCAGCCCCCTAAGCTTTCTGTAATTGGCCGCCCATTAAATTTTATCAGCCATTCTAGCATCCTAGTATCCTGCACTAGTCTGCAGAAGTCTCTGGCAGGTTGATCTAAGTAATCCTCGGTGTTTATTTTAGATTTGCCAAAAATTGCCTCTCAGTTTGTATACAGAGCCTCGCATCTACACAGAAGCGTTCTTTGTCATCCCATTACCCAGTCTGCATTTGATATCTCCAGGTTTGACTCCAATTTCCTGTAGGTGTCCTTCCAGTGCACAGTGCCCTGTAAGGAGATCTGTTACGCTGCAAAGATGATTTCTACTAATCTGCAGTAGTTCTCCAATGTTCTTCTTTGATGGTTCCTTAATAAAGGTCTTTCCATGAATTTGCCTGATTGTTTTATCCCGGCGTTCTTTGTGTTTTCCTGTTATCCAGCTCCTTACATGCTATCATGGTGTGTTTTTGGACGCTCCTGGAATCAATTTCCCGAACTTGTCTCTGTCCTTCACACCTAGTCTTTGTCTAATATCAAGACTTCATATTCTATCCCCTTTTGTTACTCTGCGAATTCTTCTTAGTATTTTTATCTCCCAGGCCTCTATTCTAGTTATTTTTTTTGTTGCCGTCCATGATTTCACCCTGTAGATTTGTATTGGTTTAAGTATCGTTTCATAAATTCCTGCTTTTCTTCTCTTGCTGATTTCCTTTCTATTAAATAACGTTTTGTATAGAGCCTAATATACTTTGGTGGTAAAACTTGTTATTAATTTTTTTTCAGGGTTTCCATTTTCGGCAATTGGGCGTTTTATGTTGTTCTTTTTTTATGACATCGTTATTACTTGTAATTGCTCTATCCTGTTCTTACCTTGCTATACTCATTATTTTCGCCTTCCTCATGTTAATTGTGAGGTGATATTAACCCACACTATTTTTTCGAATTCAAAGGCTTGATTGTTTCACATTTTCGGAACTTCCTTTTTTTTCTGGCTTTGTTATTATTCACTCAACTTACAACTATAGATATTAATTAATAACATAGAAAATGTAAAAATTACGATGTTAATAAGTGACAGTAAGACATTCAGGTTTGCAGTTGGTATAGAATCTCACGTACTTCCTCTTTCTTTGAATGAGTATTGAATCTCAGACTGCAGTAAGAGTAAATCCTATTAGAACAAGGCATTCGCGCGGTGCTCGCGTTGTCGTAAACGTAATGGACACATTACACGACTTCTCTTTCAGGAGAAAATGGTCTGGAGTCACTCTTTGCTCATTATAGATAACAGCATTATCGAATGTGTACGGATATACGATTTAAAATGAGACAGTCCAAGTACTCCTAAGTATCTGGAACTAATAACCATGGTTTATAAATTAAAGGCAATTCCTAAGAATTATTTATGATGACCAATGTGGGAATAAGAACGCCGTTATTTGCTAAATAATTAACTCGTGAGATTTACATGTATGTAGTTAGACAACCATCCACTCTATTTACTCAACTTACCGTTGTAAATCATTCCTATCTCAACAGATTTCCTTCTTTTACATATTTCGTCTCTTTAGCAATAAGAAATAAACATGTCACGTTAACAGCTTGGCAGGTAAGTGAATTTATAGAAAGATCACTCGAATAACTCGCTGTAATGATAATTGTACTTACGGAAATGTACGTAGGATTTACTGGAACGTTCATTGCTTACGTATTTGTATAATATACAAATATCACTCATAAATAATAATCAAGTGGAGGCATTTCGAACGACACACATAAATATTTATGTACGAAACGCATGTACTTACGTATAACGTACATGTGTACTGGCACATACATGCGAAGTCATGCATTTATGCAACATGCGCACGTCTTTTTGTATAATTCTTTAATATATGTTTATATTTGTTATGTAGAGTAATTGACGAAGGAAATTAATTCGTCTTAAAGAAATTACCAGGTGGAAAATTACTTGAAATCAATACTACGTACTTGGCCTGCATCTTAATGTCTGGGAAAAAACGATCCGTTTCTGCTTACTTATTATAACTGTCATGATTTTTAATAGCAGGTTACATGAAATATTACGCCGGCTTTTCCGTCGCGGATCTATAATATCCGTTATTACAAGCAAACACCAAACTTCTACAAACTGTAAGACGTAACACATACAATAGATTTATTTCAGATGGGATTACATGATGTGTGTGAATAAATGTTGTTATGTTACATAAACCGATAAATCAATAAATATTTTCAACTTTTTTTTTAAGTAACGGTGATTATAATAAAATATTAAAGAGAATGGTTAGTTTATAAAAAAAAAATGTGGGAATTATACAAACATAGCAGACACATACTGGGCGATGCAGACTTGAGAACGTAACTAAAAAGAATAATGGAAAAGAAAGCCCTTGGACAGATAGATAGATATATATTTCTTAACCAGTGGCGTAGAATAGAATTAGTACAATTGTAGTACATACTTACATATGTCATTCCTGTACTTTATAAAAAGAGTAATCTATTAAAAACTTCCATAAACGATTTCTATTTATATATATATATGGAAGAAAAAGTAGTGGATTAAAACTTATCCTTCGTGAATTGAAATTATCCTAATATTGGTAAATAATATTTTCACTATATAAATAGACGTAGGGTTCTTTTAAATTTCTTTATTAAATTGCCTTCAGTGACGTTTCAGGATAAATAACCTCTTCTTCAGACCTACAGATGTATACAATTAAAAAAAAATATTTAAACCAGTTATTACTTACTTAGGCAGTTAAGCTTAGCCGACCATAAATTGAATGTATAGAAAAAGAACACATCCAAAACAAAGTATGTATAAAACGGCGTGAAGTTATTGGATAAAATAATCAATGCTTTAACAATTTAAAAACAGAACAATTCACAAAACTAATAAATAAAAGCGACAATAACTGAATGATACACAACATATTAAAACAAAATGGCGTTTGGTTTATAACTACGAATGCAGTGATTCAAACGTATCAGCACGCGAAAAACAAAACAAAAAATTGGTAAACAGAGCGAGCGATAAAGAAAAATAC
The DNA here is from genome assembly GCA_004143645.1 of Protaetia brevitarsis. Classification (NCBI taxonomy): domain Eukaryota; kingdom Metazoa; phylum Arthropoda; class Insecta; order Coleoptera; family Scarabaeidae; genus Protaetia; species Protaetia brevitarsis. Next base: position 94,625 of record RXPK01002974.1, on the reverse strand, counting down.
AAAACAAAACGGGAAACAAAAACTGTTAATACCCTAACACAAAACGGACAGTCTAATTACATTAAATTTTAATTTTAATAAACTTTAACAGATGAGCGTAACTTTGTAAATTACTAGAGTGACTTTCGTATTTAAGTTGTCTATAATCTTATTAATAGCTATGTTTTCCAAGAAAATACGCTTATTATTATTTTTTTGTTGAAATAAAATTTTAAAGTTTTCAAAATCTACCGCGTGTCCGGTATTATATATATGCTTGGCTAAACTACATTTATCAGGTCTAATTTTGGCATCACTCCTGTGTTGAGTGCTGCACTCCCGCCATCTTTGTTTGGTTTGGCCAACATAAACACAATTACATTCGGAACATGTAACCGCATAAACTATATGATTTTGTTGGGCAGCAGGTAAAGGTGTTTTAAGCTTGGAAAAATATCTATCAACATTCATGGGTGAGGTGAATGCTATTTTAATCTTAGACTTCCTGAAAATATCGGCAATAGTATTTGACAGGTTGGGTATGTACATTAGAGAATTGTATGTAGATTCTTTGTTTGTGGTATTTTGGGAACTGTTATTGGAAGTAAAGTTATTAAGTCTATTGTGCATAGCGGAAAAGAGAAGGCGGTTTACCAAATGACGTGGATAGCCATTGTTTATAAGGATGGTTTTAAGTAATTGGAGGTCATTCTTAATGTAGTTTGGGTGTGAGATTTTAGCTATTGTTTTTCATAACAAGAATTAAATTTATCTTATATCTCGTAGGGCAGGCTGAAGTATAGTGTCAGTCTATTGAAATTTGACGGTTTTCTGTACCAACACAGCTTCAGCGAGCACCCCTCTTGCTGAAGCTGTGGAACATTTTTTTGTAAATTAAAATCAGAAAAATAATAAAAAAAACTATTATTGTAAATAAACCATTGTATTAAAAAAGACAATAAAAGAAAAATATTAAAGGATTGAAATGAACAAACAAATCAAAAAAGAGCAGTGAAGAGGAGAGGAGAGGATAGAAGATCCGCTGTTTACGTATCTGACAAAAATAAAATATGCATCAGTGTAATTGGTAATAAACCTTATAAGTATGTCACAAAACATTAGACGTGGTAAATAAATTTAATCTAATACGATTTGTAAAAAATAATCTTTTAGTTACAGTGTAGGTATATTTTTAAAAGCATTTCATGTTGTTGTGTTAAGGAAGCAATATGCAGACATAATAACTATAAACGTGCTTACCTATTATAATTTCAAATCCAGGAAAATCTTTTTGCATGATGTACACATCGTAGAGTTTCCAGCGGTAAAATTTTAAACAATAAGCGAGCAACTACACAAAACTCGAACGTCGGCGTATAATTTCTAGGCATAGTTCTCGAAAAGAATTAAAATTGGTTGTTTTTACTTTTAATTACTTTTTTAATTAAAGTTTCTGCAGCAATGGATGGTATATTAAAGAAAGTTCTTATGCTTAGTTAGTTTTAATAATTCAGAAGTCTTGCAAGCTGAAAGCTCATGAATAAAGCACTATAAATAATGAAATGTGCATTTTTAAATGGCGTACGAGATGCGGCTACTTAATTGCTGAACTGAAAAACGTATAATTATGCAGTGCGCATAAGATAGGTATGTATACAGTTTAGTTCTATAGGGTAAAACGGTTCATGACTTCTATTCTCCCCATTATCTATTCTCCACCCAGAATATTCCTTACAATGCACATTTCCCATTCTTCTTTCATTCTCAGGAATTGTTTCGAAGTTTTAAGTCTCGATCCTGTACTCTGTATACATACATATATACTTCAATCAATTTGGTCTAAAATCTAGATGCTTCCTTAGATATCCTACGCACTGTAATTGTTTCCCCAAATCCGTTCACTATACTTGCTAACTCTTGCTTGCCTTTTACAAATACTGACAGATCATCTGGAATAACAGGCACTGATGCTTCTTGTCATAAACTCGACTTATTAATGTCTCACCTGTTCTTTAAAAAATCTCAAATATTCTCTCGATGTTCGTTTATCCATTGTTACTCAAATAAATTTGGATCTTTTGTGGATGTATCTATAGTATCCTAATAACGTTACTACTTCAAGCTATAGAGAAGTATACCATTGTTTCAGCGGCGTTTCAGGTCATATTCACATCTGTCAAAATTCAAATTGTTCTCTGCCACTGATATCTTGTTCGCGTGTTTCTACGTTGGTAATATGACGACATAACATGTATTCCTTATATCGAGACTACTCTAACAACCTGGGAACCATCAAACTACACGATAATATGAATTATGTAATATTTAGCATTTTGCCAAATAAAATTTGACGCATTAATTAACAGAGCGGTTAAGGACACAGTTTTTTATTGACCGAAAGAGTTGTTACTTGTTTAAGTAGGAAGCTAAATGTTATATTATTTTATGTCTACAAAGTAGTGTGAGACAATATTAATGTAATTTAATTAATCAGTATTAAGTCTTTTCGCGTAATTTGTTGATGTATTTTGACCCTACTATGAAAGCATTTATTTAGTTATCAGTAACAATAAAATAAATCATTAAGATTTATGAATTTTGTAAAACAAGAAGATCTTTACTTACTGCTGAATTTAAATTAAAAAGTTAAACCCAAACTATCTAATTCACTAGCCACTTATTCGAGATACCAGAATAATTTCGGCAATGTTTTCTATGAATCCCTGTATATTTATATATCAATATAGTCTGCACAGCTTGGAAAACTTTTTTGTTTATTCAATATATCACCAGATATATAATTGACTTGTGATTTATATACATTATTGAATTAATTAGAATCCTTGCCTTAAATAAACTGTTGGTTAATTCGTTCTTGTTTAGCACTTGAAGAGCTCGTAGACAAGTAGGTTATGTTTAGTCTGCGACATTTAATAGATCACGACTGCCAAAAAAATCAGACAATGTCCAGTAATTTTCGTTATCAACTGGCGCCTAGATTTGCGACGCCTTTTAATGTTTACTTCTGGAAATATTATTGCTGCCGACGCCAACTTCTGCCACTGTGTGCAATTTAAAGACAGCATGTCATAATATTATTTTCGTCTTAGACGCCAGATTTAATTTTTATAAATACGTAATACAATTAGATGTGTCCTTCTCAATTGTAATTCACGTAACTAAATTCATTTAAATTACCTCATACTGTATGCCATACTTATACGTACAGTGTGTCTACATTCTGATGCTAGCTTGGTTATTAGGAAGATATAGGACAACGGTTAAATGGAAATATCTCGCAGAATTTAATAGTTGCAAGAATTATCATTTCAAATTTGACCTATTTTTTCTAATTTTAAGATATTTTGAAATAACTAAAATTTACTGATTTTAATTCTTCTTAATAATTTGATAACCCTCAAGGTAATCACCTCTAAAATTTTATGCGATGAACAAGACGAGTATTTTAGCCAAAGTAATCCACATTCCCTTCAAAGATAACCCATATGATAATAATATAATAAATAAAATAATCTTACTCGACTCGGCAATATCTTTAATTCTGTGGATCGCGATATATTATTGTAGAAAGTTGAATACTACGTCATTCGAAGTACCCAGCTGCTACTATTCAGGTCATATTTGCGTGACCAAATTCATGAGATCGCTTAAAATAACGCAACATCTTTGGAAGTTGAAAATAGATACGGTGTTCCACAGGTCTACATGCTTGGCTCATTGTTATTGGTTCCACATAGAAACGGCCGTTCATCAAATGCTATAGATATACGCCTGTGCGTTAATGATACTCCATTTTAGTCGCTGATGACAACAAGACTGAGAATATACAGACGACTTTAAAACAGACTATAGCGTCGGAGCTGGAATATGCGCAAAGGCAACTAAAAAGACCCTTCGTTTAGCTTCAGCAAGAAGAACGTGTTCCAGGCTAAGTGTTGCTGCAGTTCGTCATTACGTCAGAGAAATGGAAAGATGAATCGAGCCAGGTAAAAGCTATCTTCTCTGACAGTCAGTCCACAGTTAAAGCGGATAATTCCGTAAGTGTGGACTCTAAGCTGATTTGGGACTGCGTAAGCACCCTAAATGGGATGGGCACCCAAAGGAAATTCATATTGGCCTGGGTTTCTAGTCACTCAGGCGTGAGGGGAAATGAGGTGGGGGGCAATCTGGCCAACAAGATTCGTTAACATCATAAGTTCATCATTGTCATCAAAAGAAGCTAGCCTTTCTTTTAGCATTACCAAATCATTCCATAGAGGGGTGGTAAAAGTCATCGGGACAGAGACAAACAAACCAGTTTTTAAAGGAACAAAGGCATTTACTAAAAACTTACTGAGTACAGATGACAAGACTGTCAAAATGATAGTAGGTCTGCTGACAAATCACTGTAGACTAAATAGACATATGTACCTACAATATAGACCTGGCAGATAATGCTACTTGCAGATTCTGCCAAGCAGCTACACAAAGAAGTCGCTCTTATACGCCTAATTAAGAGGGCAAAATTAAAGAAGATTTTCTTGGAAAACAGTAGATCAGAAAAGGTGGTAGGAAACAGGCCTATGAACCCCTTCAACCCTAATCTAATCTAACTGAGAGTAAAATCTCAAACCGCATTTTGTTTAAGGCAAAATAGCAGACTGATATCACTTGGGATTTCAAAAAATTTGAATGCAGCATGTACCATGATACAAACATAAACCTGGCCGATATGTACGGCGATCGTCCAGGTTTACCGTTGTACCATGGTAGGTATATATTATTCTTCTGTGTGATTTATACCTTTTAGCTTTTATTTCTACAGTCTTATTATATCCATGGAACATTGGAAAATGTACGTATAAATCAAAATATGATTACAGGTAGGATAACTATGTATAGGAGTTCTGGCAACATTTAATATGGTTTGACATAGGATTTGAAATTGACATTCTATACCCACTCACTACTACCCACGTACACAGGTATGCGGCCATTTAAGCAGGTAGAGAGACGGGTAGACGACAGCTTCGATAGTTATGCAAACAAGCTGCCGTATATCTGTCTAAGCCGCTATCTTAGCTTAGCTACCCTTGTAAATAAGTAGTGATGGGAATGATGGATTTTGAACTTTGTTTTCTACAGTACATATTGCTATTGCTTGTATTACACATACATATTCTTCAGAGAAGCACAGTGCCTCTCAAAATTTGTTTCAACAATTCAAATTTTCGTGCATGCACAAAGCAACTTTTTCTAATATTTCGCATGTATCTTACAAAGAATAGCCTAAACATTCGGTGAATTTATTACGTATAATATTGCAATAGATTTACGTTTGTTACGTAAAGAAACATCTTATTTCATATATTTTGCTGTTTTAATGATATGATTCCTAGAATGATTATACTATTAGTTGCACTTGACATCAACACATAAATAGGATTTTATTAGACGCATAAACATTTGAAGATGATACATCTGTTGCGTGTTCCGAGATTTGTCCTCTAATTATTCGTAAAATATTAGAACTTTTGCCAATAAAGCTTCGCGGATGGTCCACGTTAAAAGAAAGGTAAACATTCATGCGAACATTTCCAAAGTGCTGGCGCCGCGCGTCGTGGCCGCTTTAAATTCCATTGTTTATTTTAATACAGACCGGGAAACGCTTTCCATGTTGAATTACTAATGCAGTTCTGTAGTTACGTAAACACATATTTCAGAAAACTACGAAAAGAAAATGCGGCCATTGTTTGGTTAGCTGCTGTAATTTAAAAGGAAGTTTGTGCAGAACGGAAAATGTTCCTTATAGTTAGGTAACAAATGTGATATATTACTATACTACTGATATACATAGTCATATTATTTCAAATTTTATGCGGTCTAGTTTTAAAATTGGCTTCTAAAGACAGATGTTTTTTTCTGTAGCGTTTTAGAAGCACTATGTAAAAGGTCATGGTAAATATATATCCCATTTTAGGTGTAAATACCTCACCGCTTATGGGAATATTGTGGAATAAACATTACACGTGACATATTTTTCGTAAGATAGGATGTAAATTCACCACGACTTCATATAGAGTGTCTAATCGAGTGTGTTTGATTTCATTAAAGCACTAGTACCAGAATATTTGTAGTAAAATCTATTCTGCTGGACTCCCGAGCTGCAATCGCGTCCTGCATTTTCTTCTGGCCGACGTTTCGCCCACACTCGCAAGGTACATCTTCAGGACTGCTGCTACTGCTGTTGACTTGAAACTGAAAGACTAACACAGGAGGAGGATTTCGGACAGGAGTATATTATATTTAGTGCTGTAAAGTTGGTTATATTAGGTAATTATACATTAATGTGATAATTTCAGATTATCTTTACATATAATCCATAGACGTTATCAACCACTTCATAATTCTCTATATCAAATTCCTTTATTAAAAGATACGTTTCGAAAGACATGAAGCACTTATTCTTCGAAAGCTCGTGCCTACAAAACTCGTTTTCTAAGCTTGAATTCGTGCTTTAAAACGTATCTTATAGCTCTTAAGATACCTTAAGATATTAAAAGTTACCCTCTAACGATTTATTCTAACAATTACTTATACATAAAGTAGGGCGTACATAATCGAAATATAAAATAATATAGCCTTTAAATAGCAAACAGCGCCTTCATTTACATTTGAAACACTTTGTAAAATTAAAAATGAAATAGCTATAAAAAAAGCATTCACAAAATGCCATAAAAAGTCCATATTATGGTAAACAGAAGGGTATAAGTTTTCGAAATTTGACGCAAGAAGTACATACATTTCTATAAAAAAATCATAATATTGAAAATAATTAGTTTCTGTATAACGTTTTCAAAATCTTTATATTTGCAGATAGATATAGGTATACATATGTATTGTAAAATGGTTTAATCATAGTATTTAAGTATAGAGTTACTAGTTTTACTTTTATGTATTTTAAAAATAATAAGGATGTTAGAAAAAAGGATATAGAATGTAGCAGTAAACAGTCAGACCATCCAGGTGATGTTGAAAGCCTCTGCATTTGGCAAGTCGTGTAAGGCATTTTCCTTTTTACGTACCTGAATTTTTTTACTTTTTATTTACGTTGTTTTCTCACTGCTCTAGATTTAGAATCTTTTATTAAATAAAACCAGTTTGTTTGAACTTAAATGTTGTTTTTGTCGTACAAAGTCGATGATGTACCAGAGTCTCATGCACATTATTTCTCATAAACTAAGCACTGTATTGGAATAGAGGACATTCAAGCAACATGCTCCTACAGCATCTACATTGTAAAAAACTTACAGTAATTTTGCCATGGTAGATTAGGAATATTACATGTAATAACGTTGTGAATTTACCACAATAAATCATGTAAATTTTGTTTTACATGTTTTTTTCTAGGATATTTAACATGGAGAAAAAGATTTCGGTAAAATTTATAGCTTTTTCATGTAAGTTTAAGTTGTAATAAAAATTCCAAAGGAAAATACAGGAAAAAACATATACAATTTTATGTTTACTATCAAAATTTACTTAAAAGTGTAAAATTGTCAATTTTTTTTTTGGTATTTAAATTTGGGTAAAAATTTGAGGATCTTTTATATTTGTTTTTACTTGAATACGCCGCAATGTGATTGGTTATTAGGTTATTTAACTGTACGCGTTCGGCAAATATGCAGTTCATATAAATATTACATACGAATTTTACAGTACAATCTTTGAAAAATACATCAGCATGTGAAATTTACTAGATGGTAGAAATTTTACCTTATGAAGCAAATTTACCGGTAAAATTGTAGGCAACTTTTTTTACAGTGTAGGGTCGTACTGAAGAATAAAAATGTTCAAGTAGCCGTTCGTAATTTTTTTAATACCAACGCCTCCTCTAGCCTATTTCAGGTAAAAGTTCTCACCTCTAGCATTTGGGAAGACAGCGCAGTAAAGTAGGGACCTGTAGCAAATTGTTTCTTTTGTTTTATCTTATCTTGCCCAAGCAGTTAATGCTTCTAACACCCAGCAATTTACATTGCATAGTAAATATTCGGTAGTGCAAGATTTTTTTTTGCACAACCTTTAGATCTTAAAGAGGTAACATTCTAACGCGAAAGAAATAACTTTATTGACAGAATTTTCATTAATTTTATGCGCAGTTGAAACACTGACCTGAAAGTCCATTTTGATAAAAGTTATTTGACCTATAATATGCTTCCGAATGAGTTCTTTATCAAAGTCATAATTGGTAATTCCATACGTTTTATTTTTGAGTTGCTAATTTAATTCTGGCGAAAAGCTTTATAGTTGTATAGTTAGCGATTGCGTAATTTTCCTTTGTTTAAAGAAATTTATTGTATGTAATAAAAAAATTAACAGATTAAGTGACATCATATACTTTGAACTTGTAGCATACCATCAGTTGTATCTGTATGGATACATATATGGTTTAGCGTATTAATGACAGATAGGTACCCAATAAAAATACATTTTGTAAATAAATTAATCTAACTGATCTGACCGTTGCGTCGATTGTAACTCGGAATTTCTTAAAAAATCGAGAGACTGCTTCGCAATTTTTAACATATAATTTGACACTTTGTCACAGTGACAGTTTTAACAACCATCGCTTCAATGCGATTCTAATGTAAATGGTTAAAGCTTCACTTTTTACTTTACTTTTATTTTTATTGTCGGTAACGCAGAAAGTGTACGACCATCCAACTCTTCATGGTAAGTTATGCAAAGTAATATTAAACCTTTATATTATTTAATTCAGCTAACTATAAGAATCCATCACCTTGGCTCAAATGTGTTCTCTACTGGGCTGACGAAAGCTTAATATGGATGGATGATAGATTTATAGTTTATCTGGCTAGTGCTTTGATTATTAAGCTTGAAATTTATTGAACACGTGCTTATGCATTGTAAAAATTGACTAGTAATAAGCTTATCAATACGCAGTTGACAACATTTTTGATGAATTTTGCCCTTTTATTTCTTATATTATCCATAATTCTCAAGTTTATTTTTAATGTACGAACTTGCACGAGTGTTCAAGGAGTTGCTTTTCTCTAAATATATCATTTTGACCTATTGTTCTTAGGCTCAAAATTCCGGTCTTCGTTCTTTCTGCCATCCTTCAGGTTTTTTATTTATTTTTTAATTTTATTCTTCATACATAGTATCTTATTTGGAGATATACATATACTGATTTGTTCTAATTGTAAGGCAGGTATACCAGAGATATTCATGACTATCATTTGGCAATACCTCATAAATTAACTCAAGAAGGTAAATTTCTATCCTTCTCTTTGCCTAATTACTTCAAACACGATGATGACAAAAGGCGAAGAAAGCGATCACTTGACGATAGCCTAGATTACGGAATATGGATAAAAGGAAAATACTACCATATGCAGTTGTGGCCGAACCATGATTTGCTATCCCCTTCAGCAGTCGTCGAACGAAGAGATCCCACAATCAGCGTTAGGAAGCGTGATGTTAGGCCGCTAAGTGATAAAAAGGTTTGTCATTACTTAGGAAAAATCAAGGGTAAGGCAAATTCACGAGTTGCCATATCCACTTGCGACGGTTTGGTGAGAAGTTTTTGCGAAATATTGTGGAAATAATTTGTATAAAGACTGTTTTTCTAGGCTGGATACATTTTAATTGACAATCAGAGATATTATGTCGAACCGTTAATGGGACATGGAGCCAATAGGAAAGGACACCATTTGCACATGGTCTATAAAAGGGACGCAGACTATTACTCAGATAATTTCTGTGGAACGACGAAGGATTGGGAATCTGAGTGGAAGTGCCGTTTGAAAGAAAGTTACTTAAAAAATGGCGGTTTTGTGTCTAAGAGAGGGATGGAAAGTAAGAGAAGATTTTTAGAAGTACTAGTTGTTTGTGATAAGAGATTTATAACGTTCCACAAAGATATTACTATCCAGACATATGTTATGACTGTTATGAATATGGTAAGTAAAGAATAGACTTCATAAATATCGTTCTAGAAATACCATTGCGTAGGTCTACGACTACTATCAGGACGCAAGCAGCGGCAATCAAATGGATATTGCTGTCGTTCGAATAATTTATTTAGAAAAAGAAGAAGAGGAAATAGATTTGATGGTAACGCCTGAAGCTCACAAGACTCTCAAGAGCTTTTGTGATTGGCAAGCGACCGTTAATCCTAAAGATGTAAATAATCCAACGCACCACGATATTGCGATTTTACTGACCAGGTGATCCTTTTAAATACACCGATTATAGGTTGCCCTTAAGATAAGAACGTAATAAAGATACGCATTCGTTTTATACCATATACTTAACCTACTGTTGGCACCAATGTGTTACAGAGAAGTACTGTTTGTTCGAATAGCAGCGTACCAGTTTCAAAATTTGAAATATTAATAAAGTTAAGCGGTTACATTTTCTTTATTTTTTTTTCTCGTTTTCCATTGTATGCACTTATCCTATTGCACACATTGATTTTATTGGTTCCTGATTCGTGTTGTTCTTTTGGTGGCAAGAAGACTTGAATGAGAGTTTGGACACACATTCATTTTTATCGCTAAAAAAAAATAGATATATAAAAAAAATTGCACGGTGGGACCCTTAATGTTTGCATGATGGGTTACACTCGGCGTTATGTTTCTGCAATCGTCGCTTCTTGATCTTTGTTTAAATTTACGGATTTTTTAACCGTTTTCACGAACTGAATTTGTTGAGTTGAATGAATTGAAGGAACTAGGCATTTGTCTTTATTATAGCTCAAATCTTCTATCTGAAATTATTTCGTTCTTAGGATCTTCTAGTAGCATCTAAACAGGGGTTTCATTTACCACATTAGAGTTATGAAGTGAGCTACAAGTTCATCATCATTCATTCATTAAAGTTAGGGTGGGCATTTAAAGTCCGGGCACTTGAGGTAGGTGCTCATTGTACCATCCCTATTAATTCTCTTATTTCCATTCAAGCAGCTTGGTGTTCTCTATAAAGCCTAGTATCTTGCCCAGTGGGAATTTGAGAACCTTCGAGGGCTCCAATAGATCTCTCCCGAAATATTTCTGTCTGAGTACCTTGAATTCCTCACATGCGCAGATTACATGTAAGCTCGTAACCTCCTGCAGTTCGCATCTTCTGCACCACGGTTCGCTTACTCGACCTGTGTTGTACAGATGCTTTTTCAGGGGACAGTGTCCAGTTGCGCATCCAGTAATGGTTTTAATTTCTTTCTTGCTGCGCCTGAGTAGGTTATCAGAGAAACTAGCGTCCCCATCCCCTATTAGCGCTTTGGTATGGAGTTGACCTTCAGTCGACCTCCATTTCCTTGTGCTTTCTTTATATAACCAGGTCCAGATCTTCCTTCTTGCGGAATCCTTAGTAATCCCAAATACGGACTCTGGATCCATGAAGTGTCTCTTAGAGCCCTTCTTGGCTAGTTCGTCGGCTATTACATTGCCCTTTGTATCCGCATGTCCCGGCATCCAAACCAGAGACGCCGTGTAGTCTCGTGCCAGTGTATTAAGGGATTTTGTGTAGTCTCTAACTAGTTTTGACCTAGTTACGGGGTTCGACTCTGCCTTAATGACAGCCTGGCTGTCAGTCATTATATTAGTTTTCGTCCTCATGTACCCTCCTTTTGCAATCATTTCTGCACAGGCTGCAATGGCGAATACCTCTGCCTGGAAGACCGTTGTATGGTTCCCTAGGCTTATGGATATCCTTTGATTAGGACTGGGGCCTACAAATACCGGCTCATGTGCCCTGGTTGGATTTAGATCCGTCCGTAAACCAGTTATCAATAGCAGTAATCTCACTACGTGCCTGGTCTCTGTTCGGTATGGAGATTTTCACCTTTTCAGTGAAGATAAATTCGGGTGCCATGCTGTCCGTGGGCATTTGCAGCAATTGCCCGTCCAGCATCGTACCCATAGTATAAGTGTGCCCTCCCACCCTGAAGTTGGGATGCCACAGATTGTTGGCTTTCAGTCTAAGGATCGCATTCATTGCCTCCGTTATCACATAAAGCTCCAGCGGGGAGGCCCACAATGATCTCCAAGGAAGCGGTTCTGTGCTGTTAATTGCACCAGTGATTCCCAGCAATGCCTATCTCTGGACAGCGGTTAGGAGCTTCACTGCGGAGGACACTTCTGTCTTCTCCACCAGACTACTGGCCCGTATGTTATCGCTGGTCTTATCACGGCAGTATCTAGCCAATGGATCACCATCGGCTTTAATCCCAGGTTATACCAGCAACTCTCCTAGCTATAAGTTATGATGTGAACCTTTCTGTTTCTTATCATGTTGCCGATTCACCTCGTAATTGGCTCAACTCACACATATATCATACATATGTGTCTCCTGCTAAGAAGGCCACCTCAAACTCTAATAGTTGTAATCTTGTAAAGCATCTTGCAACCAGCAAAAATCTTTTATAGATCAGATTCTGTTTGTCCTGCAACATCAATGCCGATATTAGTCTCTCCAAAAACAGGTTAGTTTTTCTTATCAGGTAGAATATCTGGTGAAGCAATAAATCTTTTGTCGGGAGATTTGATTTGGTGGTTTCATTGCTCTCAGCAATGTCATCTCCGCTCGTTTAATGCGATATGTTGGAAAGTAGCACAGAAGAGTCATTCTTCCCTTTCTCTTATTATGTGTGGATACTTCCGTAGAGAGTCAAACTGTGTTAAGTTGGGAGCCAAGCTATCCATGGTAGCGTATTGGGATTATTTCTGGTAATGCAGTTGCCGTCTCTGTTCATCAACATCGTTTCAGTAAAGATAGTGTTTTTTTTTTACGATCCAAAAAGCTATTACACCAGTATCGTAGATTTATTGCAAGACAAGGTCCAGGTCAACTGGAAGTCATTTTGAAAGTCCTTTCTTGCTGGTTGGTGATTTCATTATCCGCTATGCCTTTATACCATAACACTCACTCCAGGCAATTTTGTTATGTTTGGTGAGTGTCTTAAGATCTTATAGCCATTTCCCATCTAGTTGAGATATTAGCTGATTAGGATATTAACGCCCCAGGGGTGGTATATTTCTGTACTGTCACATATTTATTCTGATATTAGGTTTCTACATATACACCAGCATTAGAATCTCTTAGAAAGCATGCTGGCAATTACTAACCGTTGAAAATTTACTTCATTTAAAGGAATGTCATTCAAAACTGGTCTTTGGTTTTATATTCTAAAGTATAAAGAAAGGTATCTTATACTATAGCTAGGTGGCAGTGTACACAGGCATATACAAAACTGAAATGAGCAATAGGTTTCATTTCTAAAGAAGGTGGAGCTTATATCTAGGCATATACCGCCTTAATTGTTTCTTGGTCAGGATATAACTAGTAACCACATATACACGTACATATTTGCATGCATACCACTTTTCTAACTGCTTCCCTTTTTTTTATATAAGGCACGATTTGTGTGACGAGAAAATTAATAACTGCGGTTTAATGGGATTGGCTTATGTCGGCGTGCCTTGTACGGAAAAACAGCCGTGTTCCGTGAACGAAGATAAAGGCTTGGCGCTAGCAGTGGTGGCGACGCACGAGATCGGGCACATGTACATTATGCATCAGTTACTATTAATATAAATGTAATACTTAGTTTTTTATGAGCAGAATGGGATGCGCTCACGACAGTCCACAGGAATCTGGCTGTGATGAGACGTATAAAGACGGATCATTTAACGTAATGGCGCCCGCCGTACATTTGAATACCAGGCAGTGGTCTACCTGTAGCCGGACGTTCATAACAAACTTGTTGGAGTAAGTAATTGAGGTTAAAAGTGCAGCAAACGTGAATATATCTAGTGTTTTCCAGACAATGTTTCCCAAATCATAAATTTGGATGTTTCTTGTGTGACTCTTGTTCATATCTTTTATATTCCGCTTACATTTTGTTTTTCTGGAGAGTTGTCGATTTTGTTGATTCCCTAATATGCAATTTCAGATCATTCAGGGTATTCCAATTTCCTTAACCCTTTAAAGTATGGATTATGAAAGCTTCGCCTAAAAATGTCCTTTTCTAGAAATGTAAACATATTGGGACTCTAGCATTAACATCTACCAGCCAATAAGGCTTTGAGAGGCCACCATGTCTGAAACGGTTAACTCAATTGAAACACCCATTTCATTTTAGATATGTAATAACTTAGCTATTGCCCTAATTATCCTCTCGTTTGTCGTATGGCCGCAGTGGAGTTATTGCATAGCTGCGTGTGGTCTAATCGTTTTTTAACTTCAACGAACTTAAACACCGTGGTGTTAGTTAATTAGTAGTAATTAAACGTAACAGCAAAAATTAAAAAACTTGCGTTTTAAATATAATACGCTGGATATCTAATTTGCTTATTGGAGAAATTTTATGAAAGTATGTTAATGAGAAAGCATAACTAACATCGAGGGTATTTTAGTTTGTTGCATCTTGCTAATTAATTGGTGTAACATGTATTGGAATTCGTTCCAATAAATTCATATCTTGCAGCGAATACTTTCTCACATAAAGACGGTCTTTTAAGATATGAGTCTATTGCTTGCCATTTCATGCTCAACTTCACTACTTTTTTCATTGGATATTCTTGGTTTGATGATTTTAAGGCGATTTTAAATTCATCTGTAAAACTTACTTTTGGTGGTAGATTTTTTATTATATATTTTTTATTCTTTATCATACCGTAGGTTCGGGTGGCTTGGGGGAGCGTTCGGATGACTTGGAATCCTACTAAAATTTAATTCACTATGATAAAAAATGCAAAATATTTCGGACTGTTAACTGCAATAAAATTTGTTCATAAACAAACGTCAATTTCAGAAGGAAAAAAAAATAATTAAAAATGCGGGCTGTCCCAAGTTACCTACTTGGGGCAGATAATTTATTTACATGTTATTTATCAAGTAGCACTTACTTAAGCTGATATTGGACCATCATTATTTGAAGAAAGCTCGAAAAATGATATATTTTAAGATTTAAAAAGAGATTAATTTTGTTGTAAAGTACTTTTTGAAAATGATGAAATATTCAATCGTTATAAAGACCTAAATAACTGTTTATAATAAACAAATATCTATGCTCCAAGGGTATTGTAAAACATAAATGAACACGAACAAGCGTTTTGCTTTTGCAATATTAATGACTTAGATGCAGTTAAGTATATATGTGCATATGTATTATCATTGTATTTTTTTTTACTGTTTTTTAATATTAGGTCTCTTTTAGACGAGACGATTAGATGATCCCACTAGTTGAACGGACGGTTATCAAGGAGCATACTGATATAGCAAATGATTGCGAACCGCCTGAATCGTCTCACACGTAGTTAACTTGTCCCGCTTCAACGACTTAAATAAGCTCTTTTTCAGACGAAGCGATTAGATGATCCCACTAGTTGAACGGACGGTTATCAAGGAGCATACTGATATAGCAAATGATTGCGAACCGCCTGAATCATCTCACACGTAGTTAACTTGTCCGCTTCAACGACTTAAATAAGCTCTTTTTCAGACGAGGCGATTAGTTGATTCCACTAGTTGAACGGACGGTTGTCAAGGAACATATTGATATGTAAGTCTTCAATCACAATCAATTGGTTGAGGGTAAACCCTGTAACTTACTTGAATCAACCAAACCGCTTCGTCTGAAAGAGGCCTTATTGACAGTGTCCTTATTCAGCTTGAACCATGACAATAAATAAATAAAAAAGAGAATAAAAATCGATTGAATCCCACCTTTTGGCAGTCATGCCGTCATCAGAGCAACCGTGAGAAGGACTGTACCTTGTCAATTCTTTCTCTGAAATTGTTGCATGTGTCTCTCTGGTAATGTCTATGATGTGTCCAAAAAAGGAGGAAAAATTAATTATAATGAAGTCTAGTTCTACGATAAGACAAGAGATGAGTTGTTTTGGTCATGTGATTTATAGTAGACTATAAGCAATATAACTGTTTTAAAATGGTTGCTTTTAGATGCAAACATTAAAATTGATTAATACCACAACATAAACTATATTCTTAACACCAATAACCAAACTACATATATGAACAATTGTCACTCTGTTACTTACTGTTAAAAAGCAGCACACAACTTTTGATTTAACGTAATATGTTCCAAGTTGTACCAGTGTCCCAAGTCACTCGAAACTAAGGTAGCCATAAACGTATGCAGAACATCTTGGGAGGAATAACTTTTCCTAAATCCAGTTATAGAAAATTATTCCATGTGGTTTTAATTTAAGTAGATCACTGTATATGTATTATTGTTATTCTTTCCATTTCAACAGCAACGGCCTTGGTGAGTGCTTGAATGACGAACCAGACGAATCCAACTATAAATTTGCGCATCTACTGCCAGGGGTGGTATACGATTATAATTATCAGTGCAACTGGCTCATGAAAGGTAGCGAACTATGCGGACCACCTTCGAGTGAAATGTGCGAATCACTAATGTGTACTACAGATAGACAAAGGTGTTCCGGAGAGAGCGAACCAGCTGCTGATGGCACCACATGCGGGGCCAATATGGTATTATAAAATATTAACTACCCAGCTTAACGTACCATTATCAAAAATGTTAACTTCACAATTTAAATGGGAATTATTGACAACACGCCACTCATTGTTCTTTAATTATAAAATTCTAAATCAGAAGCTGTAAAATATTAACAGGATTTTAAAATTTCAACGTTTGCAATATAAATTTAAAATAAAATTCCCTAAAGGCGGATATCCAATCGGCAGTTGTCAAAATTTCACAAATAGCTATTTGCATTCCAATGAACATACGAGTATATGCCTATATTAGTTATGTCAATTACTGTTCTCATTCAGAGATAAACAAATTTAAGTGATTAAGCGGGAAAAAAAAGTATTTTGCATTTTCTATAACTATATATGTATTATTGAAAATGTACAACTAAGGGAGTCAAACAAATTCCTGAAACCTATGAGGTTGCAGCGCTTAAAAAAGATAGAATTGCATTGGAGCCAATGCAAAGAAATAATAAAAGAAATGAGAAAGATATCAAATATAATAACTAAATGAATTACTTATTATTATAAATTTAGAAGTGTAAGTAGATTTGTTTGGAAATAAGGCTTCTTAATTAAAGTCTATCTATTTATTAACGTTTCGGCAATTATTTTTTGCCTTCCTCAGAATCTATGAATTATTTAATTAATAACATTGGAGAATTTATGTAAACTAGTAAGTATAAATTAGTGAGTTATCAAGCCTCTTAAGTCCACCATTGTAGTTGTGTTTCAAGATTACTATGCAGTACAATTGCAATGAAGTGCTAATCAAATCATTTCGGCTTATCAAAAATGGACACGAAATTAATCGTCAGATTACATTTTTCATGTGAATTTTTGGGTATTGGTAGGAAGGGCTAAATTGATTTTTCTACTTGATGGATATTGGTGTGGGAGTATCTTCTATTACGCACTACGCCTACCTTCAAAGTATACAGGGCGGATAACTTAAAATTCTTAAGTCAAATATCCTGAAAGCGAATAAAGATATTTGGATTTTGTAAAAAGCTATTGCTAAAGATACAGTTTGTTATCACAATTGTGTTTTATTACGTGAAAATGAAGACGGAAAAAAATCTGTTGATAGTAATGCCATCTTTATTTTCACGTACTTAATAAAATAATTTTGATTGCAAACTGTAACAATAACTTTCTTTAGCAAGTATTTTTCACAAAATGCAAATATCTTTATCAGTTCCCAAGATATCTGGCCTGAGAGTTTTGAGTGGCCCAGCCTGCATCTCTACGAAATGATGGTGTTCTAAAAAGAAAGTTGCAAAGAGAAGCAGATAAATGACGAAGCTGGAAATGTAGCGGTCAACTTGAGGGTTTCAGTTGATGTAACCTAACAAAATATCGGATTTTCTTTCATTTTTTGGAATCTTAAGATTTATAGATTATTAGACTGCGAAAATTAGCCATTGTCAATCCTATAATTAACATAAAGAAAAAGAAGAATTAGCAAATTTCTGAATATAATCATTGGTACCAAGTTCAACGAAGCAAACTGTTTCATGAATCACAAAGGCAAGGCAGGTAAAATGGAAGTTGACGCTATAATGGAGATATATTTAAGATATACAGAAAAAGAATATGTAGGCTTAGCAATGCGAAAAAAAGTAAGAATGTTGGAAAGTTAACATATAAGGCTGTTGGAGAATTAACAAATTATGGGTTGGTATGTTCGAAGACATCCTGACTCTTACGAAAGACGAGATGAGAAGGATGGAATTCCTACCACCACAAAAGCTCCACAGATGAGAAGCCAGAACACCAAAGTTGCTCTGCAGATCAAAGTAACTTTCCTTGTGTAAACTCCATCCAAAGCTCTAAATGCACTTTTTTCAGAACCATATGGACTACAGTCAAGTATTACAAGTGTACTTTTTTGCATATGTGTAGCTATTGCCGCCACTTTCGATTTTTAGAGCCCTTCAAATATTCTACTTATTACAACTTTTACAATATTCAATCTTTTGTTTTCTTTTTGGTGCTTGCTATAGTCAAATGCATATCAGTTATGATTTCTTTTCCGTTTTTATATCAGACGAACAGCATCGACTCTTTTTTTTTCTGACAAACTACTTCATTGCAGTCTGTTAAGTCAACTTCCATTTTTTCTGTACCAACATATTTAAAGGCGTAATTTATGTGTTAATAAGTATATATAAGCAACTCATGTCTAGACCTTTCTGGGTGTTATTTGTTAGAAAAAAATCGAAGTTATATGGTAAAAAACGCGGGTGTTACCCGATAATGGAGGTCATTTTCCATACTCTGTAATTAACTGATTTCAAACTTTTCCAGTGGTGTTTCAAAGGTAAATAGTGTTCCGAGCGGAAAAAGACCGGAAGCTGTAAATGGCGGTTGGGGCAACTGGGGAGACTGGAGCAAGTGCTCTAGAACCTGTGGTGTTGGTGTAACTTTTCAAGAAAGGCCGTGTAATAACCCAGCTCCAGAGCATGGTGGACGTTACTGTCTAGGAGAAAGGAAAAGAGCAAAGCTGTGTAATACTGACGTAAGCCATTTTACAGTTTTATTTACGCAGTGCATTTAAAAATTAACGGTTTAGATTTTAAGGTAATTATATAAACAAAACAGAAAGAGACGTGTAAACTGTCATTGAAGAAAAAAACTAAAGAAAACATTTTAGGGAAATACTGCTAGATATTGGCATTTTGCATATTATGGAAGCCAGCACCATCGGCAGTTCAATTACGTAACTTTAGAAATTCTTTATGTATTTTCTGTTTGCCAAGTTTAGTTGAATTCCCACGGGATTCTACATCGTTTAATTAATCTTGCTGCATACTGCTGCCCCTAATGTTTATTGGGGGGCAGATTCCATCCTACAATTTATCAAGCAATTCTAGATACTTGCGGTATGTCAGTATTCCGTTTGATAGGACCATTTTCGAGTTTTCCAGAGGAATGACAACCGTTCTGGACACCATGATATTGTCTAAATACGATGGTGACCATGCAGTGGCAGATGATGCTCTACTATCTTTTCGTTTTCCTAACATAGTCGGCTTACAGTCCTATTAGAAAATTTAATTGATCATTATAGGTGGCTTCAGAGTCTGGTATACCGTGTACAAACGGAAACACTTAGATACACTTATGGTTAAATGAATTATAAGGTATTTTCTGTGACATGATTCTGTGAAACGCAATCCTTTTTACAAATATCTAACTAGCACAATATTGTTCCAGTATTGGAATACCAATTATCATTTCGTTTAATCATCCCAAATGTTATGCTAATACAGGTTTTTGATGCATCAATACAACTCTCTTTCTTTGAAAAGTATTTGTTATTGATTTTCTCGTATGAAAGGGTGATATATTACCCAGATTAGGGATAGATTACTATACGTTCTCAATGTATCTAGAATGTTTTTATAGTTGCAGATAAATTCCAAGTTTTATTTATACGCACACATCACTTGTCAGTCATGGATTGATTTATGTGATGCTAATTAAAACAACTTCAACACACATCCCAATATCATAGACTTTGTTCTGAAAAAAATATGTTTATCCAGGCTGCAGGATTTTCCACGTCTTGATTACTTTATATCAAAACAGATTATGAACTTTACTTTTCGGTGATTATTTATGAACATATCAGAATAGTTTCAGTTGTCAAATTCTCCATGTGTTGACTAAATATCGTTACAAAAGTAACCATTTTTAATATATTGCAAAAATAAAGCAATTGTTTTTAACACATTTTTTCTTTTATTGGTTTTCGTGCTGGGATTTTAAATAAAAGGATCTATTCTTTATTACCTTGGAATCTTATGCCTCACTTTTGATATTTTTTAATACCCTGTATCTATTTTTTTGGGAAACAAATCATTTTAAAGTATAGATAGTAGAATACGGAAAACTAACTAAATCATAATCAATTATGACGCAGAAGGAATTATAGGTAAATATTAAAATTAATTAGAAATATTAGAAAGAAGAAAGAACTTTAATTTCCTTAATTTTTGTAGTTAAAACTTATCATTTCATTCAAACTAAATTAACTAGTAAATTACTAGGTAATAATATAACATAGTTAATTATTAAATAATTAAGACTTAAAAAAAGGCAATTAATCAGCGTTGCTTTAAAAAAAGCTTTAAATCTTCCTTAATTTATACATGATTTCATTAGTTTTCATGATTCTATTACTTACACTTTATAATTAATTTGTATTTTGAAAAGATAAGCAACTTGCATAACTCTCCTTCAAAACGTAATGAAAATAAAACGAGATAAATTACCAAACAACTTTTATTTTGAACATTTTTCCATGTTCTTTGTTTTGTTGAAGGGAATTTGATTGATTTTCTCTAACATTTTTAGCCATGTCCAGAGGGATCGCCGAGTTTTCGGGCCCAACAATGTTCGCAAAAAGACAAAGACACTGTACTTGATGGTAGACATCACACATGGAAACCATATCTTGTGAAAGGTATACAAATATATATTTTAAGGCATCTTACTGAAATTATATTTGATACAGCGCCAGTGTAATTAGCTAATATAGTAGGTGGCTACAGAAATAGGAATTTATGACTTTAAAACTTTCGACTTTCAGAATCATCAACAAAGTCGGTTCTTTTTCCGGTAATTTGTATTTCACGCCTTATCTAAATTTTGGCCAATAAATTGCGCAATAAATAGCTAGATGTAAAACGGCCTTAACACGAAACGAGAAGCCTATATGTACATACATTTTAATATTTAGTATTTTTACCCCTACACTGAGAGAAATAGATTGCACTCTTTAATATAAATATATTATGCTTTAATATGTTTTATAGTTTCTATAGGGACAATCATATCTTATATTACCGCTGAGAATATTTGTATACCTAATAAATTTCTGTAATAGTGCTTATCACTTCTTGTAGATACCTATAGTTAGAAGATTAGGATAGGGGTGGCCTTCGACCTGTTTCACCGCGACCTTTTCAGATCTATTGTGATTCCCTTTTTCCTAGAGGACGCTCTCTAATTTTGCCCTCTTGATTAGGCCTATCATCTTTGAGAGCGGCTTCTTTATGTAGCTACTAGCTGTGGGTTCCTCCCCCATTATTAGAAACCTTGTCCTCGCCAGGCCTTCACATGGCACAGCACATGAACTGGTGTTTCTTCTCCTCTTGGCAGTATCTGCAGGTTGCATCATCTGCCAGGCCTATGTTATAATATGCCTATTCAGTCTACAGTGACCAGTCAGCAGACCTACTATCATTTTGACAGTCTTCCTGTCTTTATTCAGTAGATCTCTCGTGAGTTCAGGCTCTGCTCCTTTAGGAACTCTTTTGCCTGCCATTGTCCCGGTGATTTATGCCACCACTCTCTGGACTGATTGTATATCCATTCATTGATGGATTTTTTGATTTGCGATTTGGTAGTGCGAAAGAAGGGTCGGCTCCAACGAATGGCCTTGACGAACCTCGCCTGGCCAGCTCGTCCGCGCCTCATTTCCTCTCACGCCCGAGTGGCTAGGGACCAGGCTAGGGTTACTTTCTTTGGGTGCCCACCTCATTTAGGGCGCTTACACAGTCCAAATCAGCTTAGAGTCCACGCTTGAGGAGCTAATCGCTTTAAGTGTGGACTGGCTGTCGGAGAAGATAGCGACGCTTTTACCCGGTGCGTACATCTTTCTATCTCTCTGACACAGTGGTGAATTGCAGCAACCTCCGCTTGGAACACAGTCGTGTCTTTGCTGAAGCTTACCGAAAGAGCCTTTTTAGGTTTCTTAGTGTATATTCCCGCTCCGACGCCGTAATCCGTTTTAGAGCCGTCAGTAAACCAGTTTGAGTCCGCTCTTACCGGGGCACTGCCTCCAGTCCTTCTTATCTGGTATTATAACCTGATATTTCTTATCTAGGTTAGGGGTTCGAACCATGGCATCAACATGGCATTCCTAAAATAGGTGCTCCTTGAGTTCGTCTAGCAGTTTTTTATAGTCAGCCCCGTGCGATTTACTTATCGGTATTGACTATGTAAGAGTCTATGTACTGTGGACCTTGCGGCTCCTTGTACAAAAATATGTATTGGTGGCAGGTTCAGAATTACTTCTATCGCGGCGGTAGGGTCGATCTCACGCCCCCGTGGCGCACAGGCACGCTAACCTCTGCACGCCACCCAACGCCTTGGCCGCCCCGCCTGCCGCGCCTTTGGCCACCATGCTACTGCTCCATACGTTAGCATGGGTCTGATTACCTTGTGTCAACCACAGAGTCATCTTGGGGCTAAGGCCCCAATTCTTTCCACAGAGCTCCTGCACCTGCCCAGGGCGATGGTGGCTTTGCTAGTCATTTTTGGATATGTGAATTCCATGTGTGCCTTTGATCAACCATACTCCAGGTATTTCGCCTCTTTGACGTATGGAATTCGCTCCCCTCCTATCACTAGTGGCTGTAAGCCTTCTAGCGTTTTTTTCTTGTAAACGTGACAGCCTGTGTTTTTTGAGCATTGATGATAGTCGCTCTTGTGTACACCATTTGTCAACCGTGTTGAGAGCGGTTTGCATACGCTCCACCAGAACCTTTGGAAACCGCCCTCTGACGACTATTGTAAGGTCGTCAGCATATCCAAGGCAATGGAATCCCTTACCGTCAGCTTCCGGATTAGGTCGTCTACCAGGGTAGCCCACAGCAGGGAGAAAGAACTCCCCCTGCGGACATCCCCTCCGCCTCCGCCTCATGGTAGCCTCACCAATTGTGGATGTGATTATCCTTCTTTCCAGGCTGGCTCTTACCCACTGTAGAAGTTTCGGCGCGACGCCCCTTCTCCGTAGCGCCCCGATGAGTGAATTAGTGGTAGCATTGTTAAATGCTCCCTCGATGTCCAGGAAAGTCGTCATGGCTATCTCTTTTGTCTTCTATAGACTTAGTAATTAGCCTGTTGAGGTCATCTAAAGCGACTAGACTTTCCTGGTTGATATGCATATTGTCTATCACTGAGTAGCTGTTCTCTCAGTGCGGTATCTCTTATATACCTATCCACCAACCTTTCAAGAGTTTTTAGTAAAAAGGAGGATAGGCTTATTGGTCTGTATGACTTCGGCGTTTGATCGGATACTTTACCTACCTTAGGTAGGTATACCACCTTCACCTTTTGCCATGCAGTTGGGACGT
Source organism: Protaetia brevitarsis (assembly GCA_004143645.1). Classification (NCBI taxonomy): domain Eukaryota; kingdom Metazoa; phylum Arthropoda; class Insecta; order Coleoptera; family Scarabaeidae; genus Protaetia; species Protaetia brevitarsis. The sequence goes on along the minus strand of RXPK01002974.1, from coordinate 70,947 downwards.
ATCCCCAGGCTATACATGCTCTGAAGATTTCACGAGATGTGGCATCAGTACTCTATCCCACTCTGAAGTAGGGCAGGGAAATTCCATCCGTGCCTGCAGATTTGAAAGGCAGAAATCTGCTTAGCGCCCACTTGACTCTCGTGGGTCTCGTGATTTCTGCGGCCAGCCTCCAGTCTTGTCTTTTTGGCCTCTCTGGCGTACGATCTGCTACGGCCGGCCCACGAGCACCAGTCAGGATTTTTGCGGACGGAAAGTGAACCTTCAACAGTTCCTCGATGCTCTCTTTATGAGTGCTAGTGTAGGTTCCATTCATTCTTTTGATGAAGCCCACCTCGATCGCAGCACAACCATCCTTGGCTAGAACTTTATGGATTCGTGAGCATGCGGGAGCTTCGTTCAGCTCCTCGCAAAACTTCCTCCATGAGTCCCTTTTTGCCTTGCGGATTTCCTTGTTGTACTGTGTCAGTTTACTTTTATAAGTGTCCCAGCTGTGGTCGGACTTGGCTTTGTTGAACAGCCTTCGAACCTCGGCCCTCAGATGCTCTAAGTTCTTATTCCACCATGCTGTTTTGGCGCCCTTATAGCGTCTTGTTTTTTCTGGGCAGTTTTCCGTGTATGCAGCCATAATGGCTTCATGCACTTGGTCTGCCGCTAGTTCTAGCCCTTCTATTACCCCCACAGGTGCCGTACCTCCCTCGAGAGACTCCCTGAGGGATGTACATATCCTTGCCAGTTTGTCTCCCTTGGATTTCTGTACTTGACCTCGGTGAGAGTAACATTCAGGTTAAATCTTATGTGTCGATGGTCCGAACACGAAGGTTCCTCCGACACATGCCATCCCTTTATGGCGTCAATCATCCTACCTGAGCATAGCGTAACATCTAGCACTTCCGCTCTGGATCTTGTGACGAACGTTGGTTCCGTGCTACGTTGGCTACCTCCAACCCTGTTGAAAGATAAATTGCATGAGTGACTCACCTCGTGCGTTGGTGTTAGTGCTCCCCCATGCTGTATGGTGTGCGTTTGCGTCGCTCCCTATTATCACTTGGAGGCCCTTTTCCTCTCCATATGCAGCTATATTACTTATTATGGGAGGTGGGCACTCCTTGTCCTCGCCGGGGAAGTAGGCCGAGCAGATGATCCAGCTTCTGGTTCCTTCCTCCGTCTTGGCCGTAAGGATTCCTGTAATCACGTCGTCGGTGCAAAGCACCGGGATTAGTGTACAAGTAACCCTCGTGCTGTGTACTATGCATGCTCTTGGCCTTAAGGACCTAGGATTGTATAATACTTTACCTTGTTGTGGTGTTAAACCTGCAACTTTTCCTTTTTTAACCATGGTTCCTGCAGTAGTGCACATCCAGACTTTCGTTGTCGAACCTCCTAACTAGCGTTGCTGACGCAGCTTTTGCATGTTGGAGGTTCGCCTGCAGGACCTGTATCTCTCTCTTCCCTAGGAAGAGGGTTCTGTGTCGGCTTCGTCCTCCGCAGCCTTGTCTACCTCCATTGGAGCAGCCACCCTCGTGGCAAGATGCCGTCTGAGGGGACTAACTCCGCTTTCGGGAGACTGGCTCTCCGGAGGGGCAGCGTCCGTTGCCGCTTCCGTTCCCGTGGGCACAATACCTTGAGGGTCCGTCGGCGCGTTGGAACAGGTGGCGTCTCCCTCGCCTGTCTGCTCTACTCCAGACTGCCCTTCCTTGACTCGGAATTTGAGTTTTCCTAGGCCAAAGAACGGCTGGAGATCTAGTTTCTTTAATTCCTCTCTGACTCCTTATCTGCAGAGAAAGTCCACAGTGTGCCTTTGTCTCCTTTGTTGGAATTCCAAATGGTCAAAGGCATGTGTTAAGGCGTCGATTTCCCACCTTTAGACGGCTTAGGATCTTCTCCGCCGGTACTTGTTCACTTTCTCATCAGGCACAACGTTGTGCAGATCCACGGCCTTGGAATGTCCTTGCCTCCAGAGCCTTGAGGGTCGCTCCCTCCAAGGTCTGAGCGTTGGAACTACTTCCTTTAGCCACTGCGCGCTTTCCCGATCAGCACAGATCAGATAAGGTGACCTGGTCTCTGTGTGCACCTCACGAACCGGACTTGGGGTCCTTGTTCCGAGATGTCGTCATACGCTGCAGCAAGGAGTCCTGGACTGCTGTAAGCTGGTCCGGCTCCAAGCGGTTAGCTGGATAGCCATCGCTGACTATCGCGATTTTCACCGAGGAGGCTGCTCTCTGAAGGATAATCCCTCAGTTTTGGGTTTTTTGCTCTTCGGTACATTGGGTGGAGTATTACCTTCCGACCGTGGTCGTTTTTCGGATACCACCCTTGTTTTACTCGTCGCTCAACCTTTTCTGGCTCTACGGACTTAGTTGCCTTTTTGGCTTTTGGTTGCGCCTTGGTGGCCCATCCTGACCTTTTTGTGCGTGCCGGATGAAGTTGTCTCTGATTACGGCTCTTCGAGCCTGAATGTAATCTGGCCCTGCTTCACCAGCTTTTGCACTTTGGCCCTAGAAATACCCGACAGTCTTGCTGTTCGGATTTCGTCGTCGGACATTAAGTCAATGTCCTCGACTGAGCCTACCCTCAAGGTGGTCTTTTTTGTTAAGTCTGATGTACCAGGCGTCTCCGCTTTTGGTACATCTCCTTTTGGATTTTTCCCCTGCTTAACAACTTTGGGAAAAGGTTTTTAAAAGTTGCTTGTTTCTCCATAAATGGTCCCACGAGTAGCTGGGGAAGGGTTGGTCCACTTCAGCAGAGCCCGCAGTACTGAAGTAAGGCATTTATGCAATGGGGTGCGCCCGGTGCCCAAGGTTGGACTAGTTGGGACTGGTCTTTCTATCCAGCCACGCATCCCATCGGCCTAGTCCGCCACCTTAGGATTTAGGTTTTTATTGAGGTTGTCTCCTCTCGGCCCGTGCAGTTAAGCCTAGGCCCCATATCCCCGAAGGGGATGGTATAACAGCCGCGAGTGAATTAGATTCGCTCTACGACCGGCGCCGTAATACCCTGGTGCAAACCATTAGCACGACACGACGGCTTGGTCAGGAGATTTTTTTTTCGACTGTTCTGGTCTAGACCGCAGTGTTTTTGCTTTAACAGTGGTACCTCGAGTAGGATGGAGTACTTGTACTCCGCACTGCGGTCGGCAGCAGGAGAAGCTATGCCTGAAAGGACTGAGTTGCGCTTAGCCTGCTACTGGGTCCGTTCATAGGGTGACTATGATTGGTCCCTCACCACCTGTAGTACCTATTATTGTAGTATCAATTTTAGCATTCATGCTATTAATTGTTAAAGTATGTGTCCAATAGCACTGACAATTTTTGATAATAGTGCTTAATTTTTTTTATTGCAGTCCTGTAATGTAATATTTTACTATGTGCAATACATGATGGTCAAACTTACTATATAATCTTGTAATAGTGTTATTTTGTACTAAGGTAATAGTATTTAAAATAGTAGATAACGCTATGCATCGATGCTTGCGTAGGCTGTAAATTATAATATTATATATACCGCGTATTCCACAATTCTCGCACGGGGCACGGATTATTGTTGTGATATTAATTTTTATTTTTTATTTCTATTTAGAACTAGTATTGCCCAAATTTTCTCTATTAAAAAAATTCTTACATTATCCTCCGCATTTATGATCACGTATATAAAGCTTGAAAATCACAAGCATTTTGGAAGTAATCTTATCTACCCAACATATCGCTTCAATGGCGCATACTTTGGATTAATATTTGTGTCAAATCTATGTAAATGTTACCATTTCTTGTAGCTTTTTCAGCTCAAATATAACCCTTACTTAACATCTTGCACATTACAATCAATCAAGATATAATAATCAAGGCATCCGCAATCAATTAATTAAATTACGTTTACGCAAACGTTTGCCAACGTTAAGATCATGATTGGATTAATCTAATTGAATGGTTTGTGATGTTATACTAATAATACAATTTGCAAAATTCTAACGTGTATTACCTCATTAACACAAAAATAAAACCATGACAAGTTACAAGTGTTAGGTTAATTTGCTATCAAAACATAAGCATCCACTAACATTACTATCCATTTAATCCACGCTATTATACAGGATTTCATTGAATGTAGATGGTAAAACCCAGATTATACCTCTTATTAGAGATATTTTAAAATCTGATTATTTTAGTAATTAATATAAAGGAATTTATAATTTAATTTCTACAATCTATTTTTCTCAGCGTAACCTCCATAACCAGCAGAACATGCGGTTGCTAAATTCACCGAATATATCTTCAAGATTTAGACTGTTTAGCCTTAGTTCCTCAACTGTTTTTTTTTAACATTTGTACTTCATTCTTTTAAACTTGGATATTCGTGTCGTTTTATATTAGAAAATATTTTTATGAGGATTTTTAAGTAATTGACCACCTATTGTGTATAACAATAATTTATTATATCTAGCAGCAACTAGCCTAGCATCCGATGATGTATATTACTTGATATTTATGCAATATGTACAAACAAACACATTCCCTAGATAATCCCTGTGAGCTCTATTGTCTCAATGAAGAGAACGTTTTCTCCAAATTGGAGCCTCGAGTAAAGGACGGTACGAAATGCAGGGCTGGATCGAAAGATGTGTGTATTTCTGGCTCCTGTACGGTAGGTAACCGTGACCTTAAAATATTTCATCTCATGAGTAAGTAAATTCAGAAAATAGGATGTGACATGAAGATTAATTCGGATGCGGTGGAAGATATTTGTGGAGTATGTGAAGGGGACGGAACGACATGTAAGATCGTTGATGAACAGTACACCGCCCTGGGAAGAAGTACGTATTTTCTTTGGGATTAATATTAATCACAAACTTGTAGTTCTGTTTTCTTCTATACAACCATATTTCATTTCACGTAATTGCAATTTAATAGACTCCACTTGTTCTCAACAGTCGATATAGAAAGACGTGTACATCGATTGTATTGTTACTTTTTTTTTCTCGTAGCGCTGTTGCTGTTTATTGAGGAAAAGTAAATTCGTTATTGATTATGTGACAAAGAAATATTGCAGGCTTTTAGTGGAATTCGTTTAATTTAATGGATAGCCATTAGTTTTCAATAAAATGCTGCTTAAGTGTAATGGTAATACACTACACTTGGTTTGAGTATAATAAATAATAACTCTTTTTTTACGTTTTTATAAATCTTAAATGAAATTTATTTGAGTAGATGTAGATCGAACGTGGATCTATATCAAAATATCATTATTTCTGTGGGATATTTTCCGGCGATTAACGAAGTTTCATAAATTATATAGCTTGGGAATTAACATTCTAGGTCCATTTTTAATCTGCCAAAAATTGCCTGTCTTTTTGGTAAGCTGCTACACTTGTTTGATCATTTGGTCTCATTTTCTCCTATGATACCTTTCTGAAGGGTAGAAGCAAATCAATTTAAAAATTACTAATGTGATACTTTTTAATATTGGGTGGTACATGTCTGTACAAGGGCAGGTATTGTATGTGCATAAAATAAATTGACAGAAGCAACTTGTCTATAATTACAATTTATGGTTACATATATTAGCACACACAGTTATTTGCCAGAGCACGTTTGTTGAAACACTTAAGCAAGGTATTGGTATATAAATAAGCATAAACAAACATATAATTTATACAGGAGAGAACTGACTGGCTATTAATTCTTTTAATTTGTGCTCTGGCAAAGGGAAAGAGGTGTGGCGTTTGAAGGCAACGCCTTGCACAAACATACATCAAATAAGTGTTTTGCATTTAGCCGATAATAGGAATAAATTTGTATAAATTACAAGTACGGCCGCATTCATTACAGCACCGTTTAGAAAGTATGAAATAATGGAAACAAAAGCGCTGAACCGCCGATAAACAAGGCAACAAATCACCGGTTGTCATTATTATTTTCGCCTTGCAATAAGGATGTATGTATACATGGGAATGCTGGTTGCCATTTGATTGGAATGAAAAAATGTCGAAGTCTGATTTATATTGTTTGCGTTGTTATTATTGCAAACCGTTAACAACTATAAAATGTAGGTATATACATATATTAAATGTGACGCATATTTTTAATTAACAATCGTAGTCTTGAAGTATATGTATGCACTTTTCTAAATGCGCACTTTTTTGTGATTTATTTCTACCTAGGTACATAATTTTAGTATAATCATGCAGAACATGTTCTAGTTCACTTACACAGCATTTAAAGTAAGGATTCCTCAAAAATTTCAAATAAAGTCATACAAAGATAGAGGCCTGTTGAGATGTTTTGTTATTTTCAGGGACAATTGAAATTCATATTTTCTTGTTTGTATGTAGAATCTAATGAAAACCATTTATTTTTTAGCTTATACGAAAGTAGCTGTAATACCCAAAGGTGCTCTAAACCTTGAGGTTGAAGAGGCAAAGGCGTCAATCAATACGATTGCGTTTGCTGACGAGCAAGATCGTTATTGTATAAACGGACAATAGTAAGCAACAGTATTTATTTACATACACCATACAACAGAAAAAAAAAACTATATATGATGATATCTTTAGTACCGAAAGTCCCGACGATGAATACGAGTGTGCAGGAACAGCTGGCGTTTACAGTCATCCAGATCCCGGCAGGGAGAAATTTTTCATGCACGGTCCTTTGAAGGCGAATTTAGTTTTATACGTAAGTATGAACAGTTTGCTTATATCTGAGATGTGCGGAAATGCTAAGTGTATCCAAATCATATAAATCACAGTCGCTATACTTTTTCCTAAATGTTTAGCGTATTTATGATGACAACATGCGTGTTGTCATAATGGATTTTGAATGGGTTCGAATATTTCCAAATTAACAAATATTTTTATATGATGGTAGTATAGGATTTCCATCGTATGCTTAAATTATCAATGTATAGCATACATCACATATAAATTGCAATACCAAGAAAGTGCGAATTTTTTTTGGTCATTTTGGTAAAAGCGTTTGCTTATTCAAAGATATTAATGATGGATTAAAATTTGAAGGAAGGTGGACAAGCGATAAACGTAATTTAATTTTATATATCTATTTCATCCCATTAATTTAATTTCAAAATGGGAAAATCGGAAGCCTCTCCTATTTCCTGTCGTCCAATTAGCCACACATATTATCACTTTTGAGCGCATTCGAAAAGGTGTTAGGGTGTCATATCTAAGAAATTATTTTTCCGAATAGGTTCCCTTACGCACACCAATATATGTATCAAGTGGACAAATCGAGCTTTCAGAATTTCAAGTTTTCTTGAACCAGGGAAATAGCAATAGCAGTATTTGTGGACATAAAAGGAGCATTTAACAATGCAATTGCTGCATCCACATGCAGCGTGATTAAAGCACGCGGCATAGAATCGGTCATAACATGATGCTAGGATCTTTATGCGAATGTTGAAACCCCTTTCGTACAGTCAATTGTCTTATGAGCTTGTATTTTGCCCACCTTGGGGGCTATGTCTCCGTAGTTTGGTCTCCGAGGTTTGCTGTTTATGTGAATGACATCGAATTTATCCAATGCAAATATAAGTATAAAATTTCTATCATTAAGCCCACCCCTATTCTTCTTATGAAGGTGTCTGTAAGCATTTTCTGATTTTACCACTTTATCTGCGGTATCAGCTCAGAGACTTACTCTCCTTAAAAAACTTACTTAATAATGGTATAGATTGTACTGACTTGGTGGGATTTAAAATTCCATCACGTACAGCAAGAGAAAAAAGTTTACGCGTAGCAGTAATGGGACTTCTACTCAGATCCTCCCAGAGTAAGGTTTTTGCCATGGTTTTCCCTTACTCCGTGGCCATTGATTTTATATAAGATAATATATATAATCAATGTCATTGGCGAATGCTGGCAGATAACGAAAGTCGTTCCATGGGCGCATTTAATAATAACAGATAGCTGACCGATTTACAGTAGACTCGCCATTATCTGAACTAATCACATTTCACGTATTTCATCATTTCACAGAAGTAGTATTCATATGGTCGCGAGGTTACTATTATATTATATTTTTGTTATTAAGAATCATAGGGAAATTATTTAGTTAGAGTAGGAACATTTCAATTGTTCTGGAACCCATATGGTACTTACAATAGGTAGCCTCGTGTAGTACCTTTTTTAGGTGGAGCACGGGGTTGGGATGATTTGTAATAATTTAGTTTTCATAAATAAAATGCACCAGTAAAGCGAATTTGTTATTCTATAGTTTTTTGTGCTACACATTTCCGTTCCAAGAGTCTCATATCTACAGATAGGGTTTGGATAGATGATCTTAAATTCAGTAATTATCTTTACATCTTTTATGACTCTTCAGCTGTATTTAAAAAGGTTTTCATTCATCTCAGATTTGAGTTGTCTCCAGAGCTAGTTCATTGCCTCTACATGATGGTAGTACTTCAAACCCTAACCAATGGAGTTATAGCTTAGTAGCAGCAAGTACAAGCTAGAACCATAGCAAGACTTACATTCATACAAGGAATTACAAGTTTAGTACCGAAGCAATGTCTTTCCCCCGTCATTGGTATTAGAAACTTTGCTGGACTTACCGTCCTTGCACATTGCATGTGAAAAGGGAAGCCCAGATTAAGTATATTTCATCTAGGGCATATAGCGAATTAATCGCCTCATACTCATTCTCATTTTGTGTGGCTAACAAGCTGCTAGAATGAGTTATTTCAGGCGGTATGCTGGAAATATCATCGGACATCATGTATACTCTACCAATAATCGTCCTTCTCGAACAGAGAGGAATGGAGATGCAAAAAAAACATCAACGCAGGTAATCCTACTAGTTTACGCTAGATTCGAAAACAGAGCGCAGGTTGTTTTTTTGTCGCACTGTAAGAGTTAGAAAACATTACAATCTTGGACTCACAACGATTTGCTTTTGAGATATGCGTTAGAAAGATTACGAGCATCAGCAAAAAATCGATTAAAATTCCAGTGAGAGTCAGGCGGTGCTGAAAGCACTAGAGGTGCCTAAGTGCATCTCGAAGCTGGTTTGGAGCTCTAAAGCTATAAAAGCGCCCTAAATATATTGGAAACGGCTAATAACTTTTCTCTAATATGGATACTGGGCATTCATTCATTCGAGGAAATGAGGAAACAGGCACCCTTGCAAAAATTATTGATTTTCAATTATATTGCTTTTCGTAGCACTGGTTCCGGGGAGTAGATGATAGTCTCTTGGGCCATGATGCCGCAAGCAATTTTTAATCCATGAAAAAAGCTTCCATTATTCGTATAGGGTTCACTAAGAGCTCGAATTTTATTCCCATAGTGTCCCACATGTATTTAATTGGAGAGAGGTCTGGGAATCTATGTGACCATGGTAAGATATTGGCATTTGCCTCTTCATACCATTTTAGAGAAATTGTAATAATAAGAGTTAAATATTCACCCGGTAATAGTGATGGAATTAGTTTTGATGCTGGAAAGACCAATGCTTAGAGTATATAACGTTTAAATCAATGATTATATTTGAATGGGACGTTGCTGTTAAAGTTTTAGTCAAAAAATTCGCATCTGCCCTGGTGTTGCAATTTCCAGTAGTTATGATATAATAAACAAATGTGTTAATAGAAATTAGAAGAAAATATAAATTAGTAGCACCCTCCAGATCCGCTAATTTGATCTATTTTTCCGCATTTCCGGTTTAAAAGTTTATCAGTTCTACAATTAGTCGAGATTTAATACGCAGTGTTTCGATTATCGAAGATAAACTTGCTATTTGTATGTTTGTAGTGTACGAATAATAACGATTTAAATTCCCACAATTAATCATGCTAAGTGCAATGGCTTCAAGGCTTCAATTTAACACCCATGCCTCGTCTCACACTTACATAAATCATCTCCATCACCATAACTTATACCTGCAATATCATATGTCATTGTGGAATATTGCATGTGTCTCGCCACGTAAATAATTTCAACCGGGAAGATTCTATTTCTGGAGGTGACTAATAATTTATTCGGCTATGGCAGTTTTGTGTTATCAGAGGAGCGTCGTATTTATAACATGCACAGGATAAACCAACGAGGGTGTAATGCAAATGCATATTCTTGAACTTTTATTATTCTTTGAGCACATATAAGGCACATGCGCATGGACCCCTTATTAGGACGAATGTTGTTTTCTGAATGATAAAGTAGATTTTGGTTAAGTTATATCTCATTAACCAGAAAAGCAAAAATAATAATAATTTCATTCCAAAATTATTAATGATTTTATTCATAGATTACAACTATTCACTGTGTTTTAAAACAACGTTTAAATATTATGAGAACATATTATCGAATATAAGCTAAAAAGGCTTTATAATCATTCATTAATTTCAAGTTTTTACGCAATACTTCATTACATGCGGAAAGCACGTTGTTATCAGCTATATTTTACGATCGTTTAATTTGCTGTTTTATGTCATTTGTATCACTTTATTGTATATTGAAATGTTGAAATGAGCGGTATATTTATGTGCCGCAGATCAGCGTATAGACGGAGGACTGAAAATAAACTTAAATACCATCGATAAAAATCTCGAAATAAATGGTTTTCAACTCAAATGACTATAAATAACTACCCTAGATTTACCTTAGATTAGATTGGGACTAAGATGCCACAAAGCCTTGTTTCATCGCAACCTTTTCAAATCTATTGGATCTTACTTTAGAAGACGCTTTTTATTTTTGCTATATAATTAGCCCTGTTTTCTTTGAGAGCAGCTGTCTTACGCAGTCATATGCCTTTAGATACTCCAAATGCAGTATTAATTGCCAAGTCATTATATTGACACAAAACACGAATAAGAAAGAACCTCCTTTCAGTCTTGCCAGAATCTGAAAATAGCACATTTTGATAAGCCTATGGAGCGCGTGTGCCCATTTAGTCTACTGCGACCGGTCAGCAGGCCTACCATCATCTTAACAGTAGTCCCGTTTTATTCAGTAGATTATTTATGAATTCAGGCTTTTAAGAACTATATTTTGTGGCTTTTGTCTCCGCTGGTGAATTTTGCCACAGTTTTTTGTTATCTATCCATTCGTTAATGGACTTTCTTATTTGTAACTTCGGAATGCTGAAGAAAGGATGCAATCAACAGCTTTGACCATACTTTTCTTACCAGTACATCTGTCCCCGCTTCCCTCTTCACGTCTGGACACCCAGACCTGTGTTATTTCGCTTTAGTTGCTTACCTCGCCTATCAAACCAGTTTGGAGTCAACATTAGAGGAATTAATGGATTTATCAAGCGAAAAAGATATTCTGTAAATGGTTCTTCCGAATAGCTACTGAACGGTCAGATTTTACTGCCCACATTCATTTCTTTTCCATTCGAAATGGAATATTTAGTTTCTACGACAATCGCAATTGGTGGTTACAGCCAGACATCTGCATGGTTTCAATGTCTTATTAAGGATGATAGAACTAGTAAGATATTTAGATTGTTGGGCGTTGTCATACCTCTTAGCAAGCCTTGCATACCTAAAGTCTTTTCAAAATATTTTACGTAGAACATTCAACTTTAAATCAAAGGCAAAATTCATTGCCATTTACATTTACTGTTAAGGAGAATCTGATCAATGCATTTCCTTGGATGTATTTTGCAAAAGTGATCTAATAAATAGTCTTCAAAATTTTACTATCATATATAATAAATAATAAAATAAAAAAAATTGGATTTTAGTATCTGGGATTATTTAAAAAGTTTAGTCTATCTAATACAAGTAAACAATCGTTAAGAATTTTGTCAACAAATATGACGGTGTTGCCAAATTGTTCAAGCAAAGCATGAGTTTCTTTAAAAGACTGCGTACTTCTATTAACAGAAGATGGAAATCTTTTGTCGAAATGAAAGGAAGCTATTTTGAGCACCTACTTTGGTTGTAATCTTTCCTTTTCTTAAGAAGTACAACACCTTGATAAAAAAAAATTCCGCTGTTGTAAAAAATTCCTGTTACACCATATATGTATAGTTAATTTGTGAGCATGTTTACCAATTTTGTTACGTTATTTTTAACCATTCTACGTAACCTCAAAATCCTTAAACGTCGCTGTAAAAACTCTGGATAACTTTTGTATAATTTTTTATTTCCCGCATTAGTCCATCATAGTATTTTAGATGGCTTCCCTAATGTAACATCATTCGCTCTCTTATGAAAGCTACAAATATCTCCATTATAATTCGTTATTAGATATTTATAAGGATCCTCGCTTAAAAGACGTTTCTCTGAAACTTATTGCGTTGAAATTGGTTCAGACACGAAACGTAGGTATTTTCCTTTAAAATGAACTCAAGTATTATAATGACCAATATTAATTGATTTTAGTTGATATCCATAAACTCTAAGTAAAATATCAACCTTCAGAACAATTGAAACCACGCATTATATACTGCTTATACACTGCAGATCCACATTAACCTACAGCTGCGTGGTTTGGTGGACCAAAACTTCGCAGAAGCAGGCTATTACCGAACTTGAAAAGATACAGAGGATAGCTTGCGGTGCCTTCCTACAGCTGTAAAAAGCTCAGCTGCTATAGAAACTATGTTAAATCTGCTGTTCTTGGATATCCATTTTAAACGAGAAGGAAGAATGGGGCATACACATTGAAAGGAAGCGTAAATGGAGGAACCCAGAATACTTCTCGATATGCAAGAACAACACCCGAAATCGCAAACGCAATCTTTGAAATGGAAAGTGACATGATGACTCTCAAACTCTCCTTTGACAAACCTTTCAAGGTTGTCTTGCGCTGGAGAAGGGGGGTGGAAGACCAAAGAGAAACTAGGGATTCAAAACCAAAACTGGTATGTAGATAGATCATAAAGAATCACAGGTTATATGGAGAAACCTTGAGCCATAAAGAATATATGATGTTGGGGTAACATACCACAGCACAACAATGGGAAATATTAGCAGCAGAAGCATGCGCTCGTAGGATGTTGTAAAAATGACTCAAATATCAACGGATTCATATCCTATGGATAGCCATGTCTGCTCTAAGGACACTAGCATCTTATCAGATAACGTCGAAACTAGCTTGGGATTGCCTGGAATCCCAAGGAGTTTTGGCCAGACACAAAAAGTTATTTTAAGGGTATAGCAGGCAACAAATTTACAAACAAGGTTGGAAGAAAGGGCTCTGAAGTAATATTTACAGCATCTGAACCAGATCTGGAAATAACTAAAGCTGAGGTACAAGGTGCAGAGGCTGAGTAGATCCTAGGAAAACACTGTTCACACAAAGTTCACTGGAACAGCGTAGATGGACAGGTAGCTATACAGCAAACCGATGATGAGGTAATCATCGCGGCAACTAGCTGAGGATATGCTGGCTCTCAGACTGTTAACAGGAATCGCCTGTTTGAGGAAGTACCTCTATAAAATAGGCGTCTGAACCCATATGTAGATTATTTAATGAGGAGGAGGAGACAACACTCCACATTATTTTTTAATTCGTTGTATTGGGACGGCAGAGACTATCATTGTTGGGACCAATCAAGTCTATGACTCATCTGCTGAAAAAAAATTTACCACCCCTTAAAGGGACTAACTTATTTATATAAAGAAATACACTAAGTATGGAATAATACAACAGGTCTCAGGCTGCGATGTTCAGGGGATAAATAGGAAAGCCTTATTTGTGCCCACAATCAGTGATTAAATTAATCCATCAACCAATCTACAAACTGAGCGGTCTCTTAGATCTACCAATTAATGATTTTATTTTAACGATATTACAAAATGGATATAAATATATGAGCTAATAAAAGTGAGTATCAAGTATCAACAAGAAAAGCTTCAATTGTTTCAAGTTTTGTATTGATCAGAAAATCTTTAAACGATAAATTATAAATGATATTATGTGTTCTCATTTATGATTTTTTTTTAATTTAAAAAGTTCAAAGTAATTATTTTTATAGAAGAATATTTTTTCTGCAGAAATTCGTTATTTATTTTCGGAGAGTAACAGTTCAGAATACCGTATAAAAAATTTCTACAAACATTAACCACGCTATGGACGAGGGCTATTTTTTAAAAGCATTTAGTAGTGTTTTTATATAGATACGTCTTTTCGAATAAAAGTTAAATATAGACTTATACAATGCAAGGGTGTTATTATTAAATTAAAAATTAAGCTAGAATTAAAGGTTTTCCGATATATGTCTACAAAACTCTCTAAATATGTGAATAATTGCAAATAATGCAATGCAAATATGTGAATTATAACTTAATGCATTATATATTATTTCTGTATTATTACAATCGTTGTTGGGATTTATTTTCTGAATTAAAAACGACATTCTACCTCACATTCTAATTTTAAATTAACGTATTTAATGGAAAGCCGGTGTTTCTGGAAAGGTTATTTTGCGTTCAACAGATTATACAAACTTGCCAGGGATTTAATGACTGCTTCCATTAGCAATGTTTTCTTTTTATTGCTTTCAGTTGTCAGCATATACTAATTAGGTATTATTGTAAACAGTGTTACCTTCTTGTGACAAGACGTATCAGATTTCGAGTTTATTAAGCTGCCGTCTTATCTCGACACCTCTCTCGGTGATGTCGTGCCACACAACGATTGCTGAACTAAAGACAATTAAGCAAATGAGCCAACGTTATCCGACTTACTTGATGCAGAAGACAGACAAGAGTAACAAGGTTTTTTTTTTTCCCTTTGCCGCTGTGTAATAAATTATTCATGTATAGTCCAATTTATATGTCAAACGGTAATCCCATATAAATTTAAACCTTCGTTTTGTGTAAATAAAATGTACACGTTGCGGTCTTTAAAGCTACGATTTCTTAACATGTAATGAGAGACTTTGGATTAGGCTAAAAGTAAATTTTATCTGTTGAATAATTCATTCGTCAGCGGAGTAAATGAACAACATAGCGATATCCTTTGTAATTTTCATCAACGTAAAAGATGCAATTTTTATCTCCCATTAGATAAAATGCTGTCATGGGTACGTAATTTTTATGTGTATCAGTGTAATTTTTCTAATTATTTGTTAAAGATATTTCATATATATGTGGGTTTCACTTAAGCTATTGGGTCCTTGATGTAATTTAATTTGTTAATTTTTGCAACACAACAAGGTCTTGTAAACCGGGCAAATTACGACTCACACTTTTATTTTTTTATTTTCTTTGAAAATTACCGCCTGTAAGAAGTGAAATGAAAGAATAATTATGTGTGCAAAAGTTTACGGCAGGTGCCTGCGGTTATTACTCAGGACTAAAGTATAGCTATGTGACGACATTTTATCAGAACTCCGCTTAGTGGTAAGATAAGTACTGTTTTATAACCTTCCGGATCATTATTTCAGCACGCTGTGGTACCGCAACACACGTAGCCGGTAATATAAAAGTTTATTTACTGTGCGCAATTACGGACTCAATTTAAATACGTACACATATAAGTTCACCGGGTACAATTAGAGTCGAGTTTGTGCTAAAGGGAATTTAAACGAATTTCATTCAGCCAGGCATTGACTTTGTTTTCTAATAATTGCGGGCAAATGCAGCCGTTACAGTTCGGAGTTAAAAACTGCGGGATAACTAAAGTGTTCGGGAAACTTTTATTCTAGTGGCTGGGTATATGCCGTTGCACTACCACTGTCTTGCATAATAAGCCCGGGGAAAAGCACTGCCGTAAAACGGCGTTAACGTTTAATTAAATCGTAAAGATAGACGGCATTTTTACGTGCGGCTTCTAAAATATTATTCTGGGTTTCTTTTTTATCCTGGGCAGATCTAACTGTGCAAAGATTTGATATTATTATGATATGAACCAAGGAAGAACTGTAGACGGGTGTGGAATATTTAATGAATTAGAAACTAAGTATTTTGTGTCGCACAATGACAGGTTAAGTGCTCGTGCAATAAATGTTGGATAATCGTTTATAATACATGATGTAATTGAATCATCAAAATAACAGGAAATGCAGTTTACCATATACCAACTACTAAAAAGTAATATTTTAAACTTTATTATACTAGATATTAACTAATATTGGACGCTTATTCTATAATTTTGTGGGCAGAAAAACGTCCTGATGTTGGCTAGAAGCTTCAGCGGGAATCATGGTGGATAGGAGGATAAAATGATGTGTTAAATATACTTACATACACTGCTGGGGTTGTATCTACGACCACCTATGCGTCTCTGGAATGGTGGTTGAAGATGAAGCAGTAATTGCTATAATTCAACTTAACATGATACCGAAGCTTGCGTGTTTAGGAATGACAGGAATAAAGAAGTCTATTCCTGTAAAGTAGCATTAGGAAACTGGTTGACGGAGACCAGAAGCTGCCATCTTAGATTGGAAGAAATGCAACTGACGAATATACAGGATTGGGACACTATGATATTGACCATTATATAGGAGACTGTATTTTCAAAACGATATCAATGATGAGATTCTGAGCATATCTTTAGCGCCTGCACGATTATCTGCAAGTCTGTAAGCATTCATACATAATTTATGCTCACAGTCTTTTTTTAACCATGGACGGGTATAACCCGGAGAATGCAACTCGGCCAGAAAAACCTATTGTGCCTCCATGACAATTTTAGCCCTCTCAGTCAGGTTGCACCCTACTAAAAAAGTTCGCAACTTGGCTGAGAATTAACTTACCGACTCTGGGTTCGTCCAACCGATCGACTGCAAAGTGCGTCTGCCTCTCCCCGTCACCTGCCGGGCAGTTGACAAGAAGGTGAGCAGGAGTTTCTTCCGGACTTCCACACCTCCTGCACAGGAGAGAGTTCACTAGCCCCATGCCATGCATGTGTTTATTTAGTGCACAGTGCCCAGTTAAGATTCCTGCGAGTAATATCAATCTGTCCCTACTCATAAAAACTGTCTTATGGAGTCTTTCTTCATTCCGATGAAGTGCTAGATATTTACAGTGTCTTGCGCCGGCGAGTTCGTTCCAAATGGAGAAGTGCCTAGCAGCAAGTTGGGACCTGACAAACGTTTTGATGCTGCCATATGACTACCATATGTCAGAAGAACGGCAGCTCGCTGGTGCCCCTTGCTAACCTGTCGGCTATTTCATTGCCTCTCACCCCAGAGTGACCTGGCACCCATCTCAATATAACATGAATACGCCAGCTGTTTAAGTATTCTGTGGCACGCCAGTGCCACCTCAGAGTCAAATCTGAAAGCTTTGAGGGCAACCTGGCTGTCAGAGATGATTTCTACCCTTCCATTCTCGCGCAAGCAGTTTGAGATGCCCTCAGCACAAGTCTGGATGGCAATAATTTCGGCCTAGAAAATGGTGGGGGAGGCCCCTAACCTAAAAGCTTCGCCGTCCCGCTCTCTGTCCCTCCTGATTCCAATGCCCGTTCCATTTTGCGTTTTCGAGGTATCGACAAACCAACGGGACGATTTGGTTTGCGGATGTACGCTATTGCAGTTCCCCTGGTGGAGATATCAACACTGTACTCCCCAGAGAAGTTGAAAACGGGCGAGATCTTATCCGCCTTTACGTACAGTGGTACTATCTCTTTGATATAGTTGAAGATGCTGGTGTGATCTGCGACTTTGCCGGAGAAGCCTTTGCATCCACTACATTTTGCTCTGTAAGGGTTGCTTCAGACCACAATATCAACTGCAGTGGGGGAAGCCGAGGAATGGTGTCCATAGCAGCCGTCGGAGGCGAAGACATAGCTCCCGTGATGCTCAAACAGGCAAACCTTTGGACTTTACTAAGCACCCTTATTGCCTATATTTGCTTTATGCCACCAAACTAGCGAGGTATCAGTTATAGAGGGATTACAACTGTCATGTACCATTGCAGCCGTCAGTCGTTTTACCGAACATACCTCTACAAGCCCTGAAG
The DNA here is from genome assembly GCA_004143645.1 of Protaetia brevitarsis. Lineage (NCBI taxonomy): Eukaryota > Metazoa > Arthropoda > Insecta > Coleoptera > Scarabaeidae > Protaetia > Protaetia brevitarsis. The sequence goes on along the minus strand of RXPK01002974.1, from coordinate 53,073 downwards.
CTACGCTTTATTATTAATTTCACTATATCGCCGTAAAAAAAATTACAAATGAAACAGAATCGGCTGGTTGTTATTAAAGAAGTGATTATTTAAATGATTTCAGCCATGAATTGTTACAGCGTTAATATTACAACTAATTCTGAGCGCTATGGTTAATACTACATAATAGATAATAAAGGAATTGCTTCAAATGATAAATATTTCATTCTCTTTGAAACGATTTACTTGGCCTATTGAAAAGTATCATTTTCTTTTAATGAAATTACATTGCTGAGAATGAAAGAAATCTCACTGTTAATCTAATACTTTTCATCATTCATTCTTTCATTCAACACTGATCATTCAATTTTAACTTTAATTAATCTTTTATCCTTAATTAAAGTATTTTATTGCATGCCTGATATGTGTCTATAATACATATGGTTCAAACCTATTTTGCAGTGGATGCATTTTCTAGGGGATTTTTTTAAACTAACATTAGGTGTTTTCGATTGCACAGCGTTGGTTAGCTAATGAGTTCAAACCATGCCGTGTTAGGTAAGAACAAAGTACCTACTAACAACAGGTTATCCGATCAAATGTAAACGGTTATAAAGGTTTAATTGTAACTGCTACAGGTTACAACATTCAGCTTTATATTTTCGAAATACTAACGTTACACTAACCCGAAATGTATAAGAGAATTAATGAAAAAAAATATTTGTTCTTTGCATTATGGTGTTGGACAATAATACACATTCTCCGAACAACAACTTGAATGTTTTGCCTGTCATTTTAAAAAATTGTGCGAATAGAATTACCTGCATTCCTTTATACAAAGGACTAAGACATTACAAGGTAAGTATTCGATTATTTCGAAACTTGAATGTATAGATATCTGGTGCATGATTTTTATATGCATTTTAGAATGCAAGTCGATACAGTTCAGTATTTGGTTCGTCTAGTACACCCAAGTTTTGCAAGGAAAAATGTGGGCGGATGCATGACATTGCCGTTAAATGTATCTTGACGCTTGATATTTAGTCAAAGGAGAGATAATTACGTCTATTGGAGATTGCTTCAATATTGCAAATTCAACAGCGTGTATGTTCATAAATGAACTATTAGAATGTATTGTAAAATTATCAAGTAGGATAAATAAATGTCAAAACAAACAGTTGCAAATAGTAAAAAGAAGTTATGTATATCGTTAAAAACGTTTAATACTCAAGTCACGATTCCTATTAAAATTGGTTCAACCAGGTTGAAACTATGACGTCAGAAAAAACACAATCGAAAACTATAACCAAATGAAATCTGGTTAAAACCAATGTGCAATCGAAAACGTCTGTTGTTACTTAACTTTACCATAATTGGCTAGAATTTTATTCCATTATCAAGTTAGTTACCATCACATAACTCTACATCTTAGTTTCACATTCATCATTTCTTGACAATATTGTAACCCCTTTTAAAGTTAAACTATGTGAATAATCGACGATTACTGTCGCATTCACTGCATATTTCAGAATTGATTCTAATACGTTTATTTTGTATCCATTTACTTCCCAGATTTGTTTTGAACGTTTCACATCAAGGCTCTTTTTCTGTTAAACTAGGTTTGTTTCTACAATCCAACCGAGAACGTAGGTTATCGGTACAAATATGCCGATCCATCGCAACCAAATCCTGACTACAAACCTAGTTATCACTGGGAAGTAGTCAAATGGGAAGAATGCTCAGCTCGTTGTGGTGGTGGCACGGAGATAGGCGAACCTTCATGTATTGAAGAGAAAATGGGAAAAGTCTCACCAAAACTGTGCAAAGATATAGAAAAACCGCCGCCACAAACTCGTGTCTGCAACGAACTACCCTGTGCTATAAAGTAAAATCCAAAAAATACCAATGCTCGTCCTGAAACTTCTTTTTTATTTTCAGGTGGAGAGTCGGAAAATGGGGTAAATGCGTTGCGTGCAAACATAAATCTGGTATCAGAGTAAGAGAAGTTGAGTGCGTCAAAGAATCTGCAGTTCCCAATGGTGATGATATTCTCTTGGAAGATAATCAATGTCCGTCTCCTAAACCGCCCACCAGAGAATTGTGTGATTCTGGAAGAGTTTGTGTCACGAAGAGACTTGTCGATGCTGGTATACCAATGGGAATGATGCGCGATCTTTGGTTCCAAACGGTTGTCGACATGATAAATATAGACCCTGTTGTAAGTATCTATTAAATTTACTTCTTCTTATTGTTAGTCTACTGCTTGTAATTCACCAACATAAATTTTGCATTTCAAGATTAATTTCTATAAGTTGCCAAGAGATTCACAATAATCATTGCCCACAGATAAGAGAAGATGTGGTGATGAATTCCAGAACTGTCAGAAAAATCAGCAGAGACCTTAAAAGACATCTTAACTCTAGAAGCCCAACAGATATATGCGGTGGATACATTGGAAGTCCGCCAAACGGAGAGCAGGAAGCAACTACAACTAAACCTTCAATAATTAAAAACGACAGGACAAGTAACGGGAAGCAGAAAATTAAAGCTCAAGAGGTCACAGCAAAACCAGCAAAGGCAGGTGCGTATCTGCCGTCTGGTAAGAAGGGCAAAACGACGAGTAAAAAATATAAAGGCGATTCAAACAAGCTAAAACCTTCACCAACTGAGAAAAAGAAAGGTGGAAACTTGAAAGTGAAAATCGGTAGTGTTGTAGAGGATCGTGTTAAATCCAATGACTTGAAGATAATACAAGTAACTTTGCAAAATGTTCCGCCAACAAATTTGTCCGATGAAACTTTCGCGAAGATGGGAGATAGGATGTCTGACACGATAGACCTTAAACATAAGAAGATTATAACTGGAAAGGAAGCTGCTAAGAAGCTAAAAGAATTTCAGAGCGACAAAACTGCAGTGAATCATAATTCGACTTCTTTACATTAATTTTATAGTATATACACATATAAGTGCAACATATGTATTTATTTTTCACGATCTATTTAGATTTTATAAATAATAAAATATATAAAATTATCTTGGTCATTGTTTTCATCATGACTGCTATGGCAATACATCCGCAAATGAGCAAGTAGGTTTAAGTACAACTTCATTACTTGCAAATTATCTGGCACAAATATTTGTATGCAACTTAATATTTGCTCTTTAAAGGGGTTAAAGTAAACGGCAGCAAGGTTATAGCTTCATACAATAATACAATACATTTGTATTATATCCCCTATTCTTTCCTACAAAGTTTCTAGGCAGCACTAAAACTTTTAGGCTTGCTAGTTATTTTACGTTTCTGCTTATTCCAGGCAGGTTTATTATCTCCAATAGGATCTAGGGGGCTAGCATGTCTATTTTTGCGGTCTTGGGATTGAGTTCTCTTTTCCTTATAATGGTTAATAGTGTAGTGTTGGTGAAGTTGATATTCAATCTCAATGGTTGACATCAGTCTTTGCTAAGCGTTGGGCAAGATAGGAAAAGCGAATAAATTTCTACACCAAATAGATACAAGTGTTTATTCGCGTCGTGAGTGGGGAGTAGTGTCAGACAGCGTTTTCCCCTGAGCCGACAAAACACTAATTGCTGTAGTTGACAAGTTTGACAAGCTGTCCTTTATCAAGTGTATGCCATGAAAACAAAACTTCGAATTCGCAATAACCTTTATAGGCTGGTGTAGAGTGTAAACTTAATAAATGCTAGGCTACACATTTCGTTGCATACTCAACGGCTTACGTCACACCGAAGTTGGACGAAACACCTACAAAATGGGCGAATGATATCCTAGATACTGACGCATCTATTCTATTTGTGATTTGTGGCTGTTCACGATCTGTTTGAGTTAAATTTGCTGATGCATTCAGCGATTATGGTTGCGTTTCGTTAATGTTATTATGGGTTATTAAGCAGAATGAATTCAAGAAAATATATTTAATCACAGAATTATTAACTCCGATAGGAAACACACTACTTATAACAGATCGTAAAATAGAAGTTGATTATAAGTGTAATAACGTTTTGACATCGGCAGAGCAACTGTTTGTTGCCACTTTGACAACTCCATGTCACAGTATAAACCTTCATATTTGAACTCCATAACCTGTCATTACTAGATGTACCTGTCACACCAATGTCTATTTTCCTTCATTTATATCCATATTTATTTCTTGATGGTATGTGGATTTTATACTAGCCACGTTTGTGTCTTCCAAAAACTCACGGTAAGCACATTTAATCAGTAATAGCTGTGCAAATCCTTGTAAAGTATTAATCTTCTCAGAAAAAAGGAAAACAGAGAAAAGGTAAATTCGAAATCGAAATAGAAAGTTACATGTGCATAATAACGATGTACCCAATACAATAAAAAGTCTGCATTTGCGACACGTCCTTTTTCTTGCAATGCACGATAAACATTTAGCTCTGATTAAATGATAATCTTTTTTATCCATCCTCAGGCGTCATTAGTAGAACACGAAATATTAACATAATTTTGCAAAAGTGGGATAATAAATAAAACCCCTTGCCAAAGAAAATGCTAATTACTCGGATTTGGTGGTGTTTGATTTTGTCTGCGACTAATTTTAAACCAATGTGAAACTTTCAAAAATATATACTAGAAAAAACGATTAGATAATTTTTAAGACTCAATTTTGTAAAAATATTACACACCATCATAAAGAAATTAAAATGCTACTTCTAATTTTATAATTTTGTAAGGCAGGTACACTAGGGATGTAGATAATTATCAATTGGTATTACCGCACAAGTTGACACCTACTGGAAAATTTCTATCTTTCTCTCTACCCAACTACTTCAAACATGTGTTACGCGATGGAAAGAAAAAGAAAAGCATTGCTGATACAATTAATTACGGTATTTTTATCGACGGAAATCATTATCACTTGAAGTTGTGGCCCAACACTAATTTGCTATCACCACAAGCATTTGTTGAGCATAGAGATCTTTCAGTTGATATTGATAAGAGGAAACTTAACTTGCTAAAAGGTGCCAAGATATGCCATTACACTGGTAAAGTTGAAGGCGTACCAAATTCTAGTGTTTCCTTGTCTACTTGCGACGGTTTGGTAAGATTATCTCAATGTAATTATCGAATTTAATTGATTAAATAAAAACTAGGCTGGATATATAAGAATTGACGGAAAAAGCTACTTCATTGAGCCATTGCATGAGCACGGACCTGACGAGAGAGGACATCATATTCACCTTATCCATAAACGAGAAAGTATGCTTGGTTCTAAGGATAATGGATTTTGCGGCATTTCTGAAGAATTTTGGAAACAACACCGCACCTTAGAAAAACGAAACAATAGGGGAGGGCCGCCATTCCACCAGCCACCATTCCACCAGCCACCATTTCCAGCAGCCACCACACCACCAGCCACCATTCCACCAGCCACCATTCCAGCAGCCACCATTCCAGCAACCACCATTTCAGCAGCCACCATTTCAGCAGCCACCATTCCAGCAGCCACCATTCCACCAGCCACCATTCCACCAGCCACCATTCCACCAGCCACCATTTCAGCAGCCACCACACCACCAGCCACCACTCCACCAGCCACCATTCCAGCAGCCACCATTCCAGCAGCCACCATTCCAACAGCCACCAATCCAACAGCCACCATTCCAGCAGCCATCACCCCACAACACCCATTCCAGCAACCACCATTCCAGCAGCCACCACTCCAACAGCCACCATTCAACCAGCCACCCCCCACCAATCAACAGCACTGGAGCAGAACTCACAAATACATTGAGGTGCTTGTAGTGTGTGATAAGTACTTTATGGATCGACACAGGCATATCGATGTGCAAAATTATGTTTTGACTATCTTTAACATGGTAAATCACAGTTACATAATGTTTCAAGAACTTTTAAATATTCTTTTATCATGCCGTTCACTTTTAAGGTGTCCGATTTATACCACGACTCCACTTTGGGTATTGTTATCGATATTACGATAGTGCGAATTATATATATTGAGAGAGAAGAAGACCAAATAACTTTATCCTCAAACGCAGATTTGGCATTAGATGCGTTTTGTCAATGGCAGCAAACCTTAAATCCAAGAGATGCTCAATCACCAGTCCATTATGACATTGCTATACTGTTGACAAGGTAAAATTTCAAATAAATTAGACTTAGATACGCTATTATTCTTCTTCCAGATATGATATATGCAATGATATAAGTTGCAATTTACTGGGTATAGCTTATACTGGAACAGTGTGTGATCCAACACAAAACTGTGGTGTTGCAGAAGAAAGTGGACTATCAGTCGGGTATATAGTTACCCATCAAATAGGTCATCTGTATTCACTTTCTAATATTTTGGTTAGTTTAAATTTTTATAAAGTTTATACGCAGGGTAGGGTGCCCGGATGATGACTTTCATTTATCAGGATGTAATCCACGTGCACCTGACGGCAGTTTTTACGTTATGAACCGTATTGACTCTGACAATGTCACCGTCTGGTCCAAATGCAGTTATGACTATATGACAACGTTATTTGCGTAAGTTCTTCCTAATGATCTTCATATGTACTGTTTAATTCGGGAGTAGTCGCTAAAATTAGAAAAGATTTTTTACTAGAACATCTTAGAGGCTGCTTTCCAAAGGTTTAAGCGGAACGAATGTATGCATACTGTCAACTGCTGTAAGCAAAAGTGGTGAAGAGTCAATGTTCGGAAAATTTAGCTGGTCATGTTCACAAAAGAAGAGCGCCGAAAGCTGACTCCAGTGCTATTTGAAGAAAGAGTTCTATACAAGAGTGGAGTACTTTGAAATACTTTACTTATGAAAAGCTAAATAATTACAAATCATCCTAACCTTTACCTAAAGGCACTCCACAGGGCTATCTATTTTAAGTACTATATAATTTCCATAAAAACTGAAGTGTTCCTAGTCCAACTAAATAATTTACCTGTGATTGTTAGTAACAAAAATATAATACTGTAGCCTCGCAATTACGCGAATACTACTTTTTGTGAAATGTGATTAGTTCACATAATCGCGAGTCTACCGTAAATCGGTCAGTTATCACATGTTAAAATATTTGGGCCCATGGAGCGACTTTAGTTATCTCCTAGCATTCCTTAATAATCGCGATGACAAACGGTGCAAATTCAATGTTTTTATGGGTTGAGCTTTAGTGCGCACTGTACATGCTTTACATGTACAGCCCTAATATGAGCTTGGGGTTATACAAAAGGGTTAACTACAGTCATGAAAATTTAATTCCCTATTTCTGTGCTTTTTGGGCTAAAATCTAGTTTTACTATAAATATAAGCTCCCTGGTCAGTCATTGTTTCGTGAAAGTCATGGCCATCAAGTCAAACATGCCCATCTGATAATTAAATTCTTCGACGCATCCTCATCCCATGATCTATTTTGTCTGCGACTAGAGTTGGTTAACGGCAGTATTTTAAGCAGTTCAGGGTAGTTCGGAGGTTCTACTAGAAATCAGCTTACATCCGATACCCCGGGACTCCTTACCTTGCATGCACTGGTTCCTGCTGACATGGATTCAGAGCTAGTATTCTTGATCTCTTTGGAAGATCCATGGATTATAGAAGGGTTAAATGCGTACCTTTTCAAAGAGTTCGTTAAGGATGCCTATTGCGTTCTTGTGTGTTGGTTGTGGCAGGTCATTTATGACATTGTTCCAGTGAAGAGTGTCTTTGTAAGTTGCATGAAATTGATGCTCCCACTCGGTTCAATCGTATGTCGTAGTCATGAGTCCTTTTTGAAATTTTCATTAGGTTTCTTCGAGGTTTGCGATGGTACATGGACATAAGCATCTCACCTGGATAGAGAACAACTTATGCAGAAATGAATTTTTTTGTCGGAACTTTCGAGGTGTGTGGTGTTGAATTTTTTGTTCTTCAAATACTGACTATTGCCAAGAGAAGTATGAAACAGTGTGAAAATTAAACATAACGCTGAGGAAGTTTCTATTACGGTTGTTTCTCATTTTTCTATTTCTAATATTTGAACAATGCAGTAAATTACTAAATTTTGGAACGATCTCACTGTTAAGCCAAAATAAGAACTCCATATTAAAAGGAAAAAAATTTAAATGATTTATTGATAAATTCACTTATTTGACACACATCAGCACAATCTTTAATTTTTTTGCTGTGATCGTTTTTCACCCTACAAACTCTACTTTGGCTTAAGACGTGTTATTTGTACATTTCGTTATGACACCAAAATCACTTGTTTTTGTCGCTGACATTCTATTTCAACTAATTTGTTGTTACAATAAAACCACAGATCTTTAACAGAAGTCACGCTACCAAGAATGCAGCCGATTTGATGTTAGAAAATGAAGCAAGATTTATTTCTTTATTGGAAGTTTTCTGACGTAGCAACTGCTCTTGATTATCTTCTAGTATTAATTGATAGTATTATCAGAACCATTTTTATATCGTAGAAATGGCTTCGGCGGTTGTCTAGATAACATACCTCCTGACTCTTTATACCATTTCCCTGAAATGCTTCCTGGTGTAGTTTTCGACAGCAGCGCACAGTGCGATTGGCTCCAACAGGGTTCTCAGGTCTGCCCATACTCCAATCATGAAATATGTACTGGGCTCATGTGTAGTCCGCTACACACAGATTATTGTGTGTCTATGGGTGGCAAAATTGCAATGCCTGGTACACCATGTGGAAATAATAAGGTATTCTGTAACTTTCCGACTGAGTTTAACGAACTTTCAAGTTTCTCTTTAGTGGTGTTATAAAACGCATTGTGTGGAAAGAGGTGAGCGCCCTGATTCAGTGGATGGGGGCTGGAGCGAGTGGGGAGATTGGGGAGAATGCTCCAGAAGTTGCGGGGGCGGCGTATCCTTTAGAGAAAGAACCTGCGACAATCCTTTCCCAGAACGCGGAGGTCGATATTGCGTAGGTGATAAAAAACAAGTAGTTTTATGTAACGCACAGGTATAATACATGCATATTCTTCTGGAGAGCTAAGATCCTATCTAATTTTGCACACCACTGCAGCCTTGTCCACCTGGTTCCAAGGATTTTCGGGCTGTTCAATGTGCAGAATTTGACGACAAGCCCATAAATTATAGAGCAAGTAAATGGAAACCGTTAATTCAAAAAGGTAGGTTTGAAATAAAAGCAACCTTTGGGCATCAAACCATCCTAATTTTAAAAGATGAGCCGTGTGTACTGTATTGCACCGACGAACACAACCAATTCTCAAAGCTAGGAGCTCGTGTAAAAGATGGGACAAAGTGCACAATGGGCAGAAGAGACACCTGCATTGGAGGAGTTTGTAGGGTAAAGTCGTATTTTCGGCTAATGCAACCTCAGATATGTTTTTTTTAATTTTATTTTCAGAAAGTTGGGTGCGACTTTGCATTAGATTCGGATGTTGAAGAAGATAACTGCGGAGTTTGTGGCGGTAATGGGCAAACGTGCTCAGTTGTTGGTGGCACGTATAAAGGAGCTCATAAATGTTGGGTCTCATTTATGTTTATCTTTCGCAACTGACATGTTTCTTATTTTAAGCAATTGATTTCATGGTTCAGTTTCCACGAGGAGCATATAAGATTGTGGTTACCGAACTCCAACCTTCCGCGAACACCATAGCTTTAGGGATTAATGAGAAGAAGTTGTGCTTAAATGACCACAAGTATTTCGTAATTTTTTTATATATTCTTAGTACGGTCAATCAGCCCTAACATACATGTAAAAATGAGGTTAATGTGATGCTCTAGAAAGAATATTATTCGCTCATTACCAAACCAAAAAACGTATACTAGGAAATACTGCTGACAATTTCTCTTCGGGTACCGGGAAAACTTGAGGCACTTCATGAATTATGTTAGTTATAAATTAGAAACGTTTTGAAGATTATCTTGTACTTGGTAAAAATGCTCACTTTTTCTCCGTTACCAGAACTCCAGGCTTTAAAATTCTGGCTAATATGATAGAAATAAAAGACGTAATATGATACAATTTGGAAATATAAAACAGAGCTACAAAAGGAAATCAACAAATCAGTACTTTTCTATCATTAGTACCTGAAACCATAATCGCAATGGTCGTATGGGCTAATTGGAAATTGTGATGGAAATGATATAAATCGATTTTATAATTCTAAATTTAATAAAAAAAAGTGGTGGTTAAATAGTTAACATTGAACTTCTCGAAGTAAAATTAAATTCACAAGAATTACAGAGAAATATGGTACACTGCAGTTTTTATTGGAGAGAACCAGAAGCCGTTTCATTAATTGAAGGACATGTGATTAGCAGATTTTATGGTTTTTGAGACAAAACAACTTAAACTCTTGCTTTTGGTTTCTGAAAAATACACAGGTGATGCAATAGATCGAAGATAGACCGCTATAGCCTCAACTTAGTCCTATATTTTTATCAAGATGTCACTAGAAGATATTTGTTTTTTTCCTGGCATTCATATTACATCGAATATAATAAGCAGAAGTATTTTTCATAACAGATTCGGTCCAATACTTCATAAGTTAAGATGCTAAGCTTATATTTCAGTATCACATTAGCCTCGATTGATACGGCATTATCTGTAATAGCAATGAAAAGCTAGTTCTTTAATTAAACATCTACACCCTCTGTCACTTATCTCTCTAAATTTCTCACGGGTCGTGTTGATGATTACATTGAAGAGTCAACTACCTTGATGAGCTAGTAATCACTAAAGGTTCATCTACTTTCTTAAATAATATCATGGAACTGTATGCCATTTGGGAAATGGTTGTAAAAATTATATTTGTTTCTAATGTTTTTTTTTTGCAGTAACGAATACCCCGATGGTGTATACGATTGCTTTAATACGTCTATGGTATACTCGCATCCAAAACCAAATCAAGAATTACTAACGATCAGAGGACCACTAACGCAACCACTATCTCTGTATGTGAGTTAATATAACTACCTAGCGTATTTCTCATAAACACTCCCCACGTCTTCTTCAAACTAGACCATTTTTTACGTTCATGAAAATGTGAGTTTCGACTACCAATATGCCGATTTAACCATTGCTCGGAAAGAGTACAATCCCAAGTATACGTGGGAGCACATTGAATTTTCGCATTGTTCTCATATTTGCGATGGCGGCATTCAAACGTCTGAAGCCAGCTGTGTCGAAGAAAAGATGGGGAAATTAAGCCCTGAGTTCTGCAAGGATATCGAAAAACCGCAGCCGGTAACACGCACATGCAATGACAGACCCTGTAAAATTAGGTAAATCCTTTGGCATAATTGAAATTGAGTATGTGTAAAACGAGAGCGCTGTTCTGCTGATTTGGTCAAGACCAAACCAACTGTCAAAATTTCTGATGGGGGTATACAAGAATGCATTAGTAAAATTTAACAGTTATTAGCTCTCGATGATGCTTCATGGGTGAAATCGTAGAACATCGCTCTGTCTTGGCACATACCTGTTGTTGGATAAGCTTTAAATGTTCAACTACGATAAATTCCTCCAACAAATCTTTGACATCCATTATTGTCAAAAGTAATTAGGTTGAGAGAGAATGGCTAATTCCTCTCCTTTCAGCTGGCGTGTAGCAAGCTGGGGCCCATGTAGAGCATGTGGCAGTAAAGCTGGCATCAAAATGAGAGAAGTAGAATGTGTTCAAGAATCTAGATTCTTAGGTGGGGACGAAGTCATACTTGAAGAGGATAAATGTAAGGATCCCAAACCGCCTAGCAGTCGTTATTGCAGTCGCAAAGGAAAAGGTCCCAGCAAAAGATGTGAGTCAGACTTCCCTGAGTACATGATGAAGGAATTATTCTACCAAACAATTGTGGATATGCTAACTCTAGATCCACGGGTGAGTAGTTTCCTTTGGGTTACTACTAGTAGTAGGCAATATAATATAATTATCTTAATTTGCCAGATTAATCATGAATTTTCTCCCACCTATGCTGCATATAATTGCATAGAGGTAGCAATAATTATCTTATTTCACCAACAGCTGAAAGAGTACTTTGTTTCTCAAGCGAGAACAATTAGAGGCCTGAGAAGACACCTAAGATACCACAAACGCGATCCAGATGTCGAGGAAATATGCGCCATTATGATGGCTTCAACTACAGAAAGTCCAAAGAATCCGCCAATGAAAGTTAAGTCCGGACCAAAAAGCGGAACGGAAATTAAAACTGGCGCTCTTGTTTCTAATGATAAAGCCAGTATGGCTACGACAAATACGGAAGGATCAAAGCACAAAATTCTTAAAGCCCCCAACAACGGTACGGATATTGAAATAGGAGCTACAGTTTTGGATCACCATCCTAGAGAATTAAATATAATGGAAGTGCGCAGTGGTGGAATGATACCTGTGAGCAATATGTCGGAAGAAGCATTTCAGCTATTAGGAAATAACTTTGAAAATACTCTGATATTTGATAGTAAAAGAAACTATAGCGGTAAAATGGCAGAACAGTGTCTATTAAGTTTACAAAAACTGGAAGGCAACAGTTCTAACGCCTGAATGAGTATTGCAAGATATTTTCTCTCATCCCTTAAAATGTTTAGAGTATCTTATTTTTAAGAGTAATTATGCGAAGGAAGTTTAAATATATCAACACTATATGTATCTAATTCTGTTTTATACCTGAATTATAATTTAGTAGAATTAATAAAATACTTTTATAAAGGTTCGCATTTGTATGTTTTTAAACCTAACTATTTTACTAGCAAAAAAAAATTAGGGTAGCAACTACCTTTGTAATTCTTTGGGCTATCATAGTGATCGTTACTACGCTTACGAATTTAACCTTAGTAATGATACTTCTAGCAAAAATAATAGAATTTACTTTCATATACAAGGTGTTAGGTAAACATGCGGCAAAAATTCAAGGGGTTATTCCTTGGCTTATTCTAAAAGTATTTTGTCCCTATGATTTTTGAAAAACCCCTTTGTTTCGAAGATACAGGCCGAACAAAATTTGCGACAACCATATTCGATATTCGTTGAAATTATTAATGTCAATAAAAGTAGGGTGCACGCCAATGAGTTTATCAAGCACAAAAAATTGTTTACAATGCGTTGTGAATTTTTCGATCTCCATCACATGAAACGGTTGTTTTATCTAGTAGTGGATTTCATTTGAAGAATCTCATCGATCGCATTTGTTTAGATTGAGTGATATTCGGCTGTTTGACGTGTCTTTAAGAGTTAGTGAAATCCTCTATCATGGTTTATACGAACGCCGAGATGACTGACATGCATTTCATGTATGGACTTGCTGATGGCAACTCATTAGAAGCTAGACGATTGTACATTGAACGATTTACTGCCCGTAATTGTCCCCGACCGAAAAATCTTCGAAAACATTCCTCGACGTCTTCCTGAAACAGGCTCAATGATATGAAGTGGAGGGCCAGGAAGATCAATGACTGCAAGAACGCTACAATTGGAACAGAATGTGCTGGAGATGATAGAGGAAGATCCTGATAGCTCTACGCGAAAAATTGCAAATACTTTGAATGTAAGTCATTGGACAGTTTAAACAATTTGTTGTATCCATACCACATTCAACGCGTTCAGACATTACTACCTGCTGATTTTCCTCCACGTATTGCATTATGTCATTGGATATTGCAAATATTATCCCTCTATTCCTGACACAATTCTTTTTACCGATGAAGCCAGTTTCTCAAGAAATGCAATAAGGAATGTTCATAATAACCATGTACGGGCAGATGAAAAACCGCATGAGGTATTTGAAGATCGTTTTCAACATCAGTTCTCGTTGAATGTTTGGCTTGGAATTGTGGGTGACTATCTAATTGGACCGGTATTTCTACCAGGAAGACCTACTGAGGTGGTGTAGCTCAACTTTTTGGAAGAAACGCTGCCTGAGTTTCTGGAAGATGTCCCATATGCGACAAGAATTGCAATATGGGGTTTATGCACGATGGTGCACCACAACATTTCAGTTTGGTTGCTGGTATTTTTTAACAGCGGAGAGCGCTGGATTGGTCAAAGTGGGCCACACGCATGGCCTGCTCGATCACCAGACTTAAACCTTCTAGATTATTTCTCTCTGGGGATCTCTGAAGTCAATACTTTGCGCTACTCCAGTGGAGAATTTGGACGATTTGCGAAATCAGATAATTGCTGGGTGTTACTCAATTAGAAACGCCCCAGGTGTGTTTGAAAGAGTTACAGTCATGACGAGAAAATTGAAAGCTTGTATCTAAGCTGGAGGAAGCCATTTCGAACATTTAATGCAGATTGAACAACTTTACATGTACTTTTTGATAATAAAATGTTGTTACTGTCGCAAATCTTGTTCGCCCTATATCTTCGAAACAAAGGGGTTTTTCAAAAATCATCATGGGACAAAGTATTCTTAGAATAGGCCAAGGAATAACCCCTTGAATCTTTGTCGCTTGTTTACCTAACACCCTGTACAATAAAATATGATATAAAATTCTGATAACTGTCTTTAACGCGTATTATGTGAAGTAGGACACGTAGTATAAGCTCGAACAATAAATCAATTTTTATTTAGCTTCAGTTGTTTTGATTTCTCAATAAAGACACATTCAATACATGTGTATAAAACAGTTTCTTATACTTAAAGTGAGTTAATTTATTAATGATTTAATTTTATGTTATTTCTGTAACAAGTATCAACGAACAAAATGAATGAAAAACTACAGATTTCGGCCTTTACAGTTATTATTTCCAAATAATATCCAGGTAAGTTTACCTTTAGTGCAGGCAACTTATATACAATTGGGGAATGTATTTAATGCGCCAATATAGTAGTAACTCTTTCAATTATTAAGCGTTTAATAAAGTACAATATAATATAGAATGTTAAATATACCGAAGACAATTTCATAGCAGCTCCGGAAACTATCTGTCTAAAAGGCATATCATGTTGAATTGATAAAACTTTACACACAATATTGACAGTTGTAGTGCTAATAAACTGGACAAATGGTCAAAATAGTTTATTAATATCTTAAAAAATACATTATATTTTTAACACAGATGCATAATAAGTAACTGTAGAAATAATAATAGTATGTATAAATAAGAGCAAAAAATGGTGTATAATCTGACTATATCAATTCTAGCGACACAAAATTTTCCTTAAAAATAACATACACATTATTGGACGCAGCACACTTTTTTAAGTTTCGGCGGTAGTATTTTCAACCTTTTGCAAGTTCACCAAGCATTGTTGCGCCTGTTTGCCGGTATAGTTCCTCTTTTTATCAAATACTATTGTATTGTCCAATTGATTCCCGATTACTTGGAATGCTTCTTCGGAGATATTGCCCATGGGCACAACTCCACCACTGTGAATTTCTATTATGTTTATGTCCTTGGGTTTATTGTCCAGCGTTATGGCGCCGATTTCGATTTTCGTCTTGCCGTCAGGTCCCGTAATAACCTTCTTCTCTGGCAGTTTTGTCGACGCATTGGCTGATTCAGCGATCGATGAGGGCGCACTGGTGGTAGTCATGGTACCACATAATTCTTGAAGACTGGAACGACGATGGTAGTGTCTTAGATGCTTTCTCAGGGCCCTTATAGTTCTCGCTTGTGATACAAAGTATTCCTTTAGCTGCATATAAACAAGAGGTTAATTGTTAGAAATAATAAATGATTCGATATGGTGCATAAGTAACATAGTAAAGTAGAGGTAATACCATTCTCATTTTGTCTGCACCAGTTATTTCAATTTATTACCATCAATTTTTTACAAAAACATGTACTTAGTATAGTTTGCTGCTTGTTTCAGTTGAGATTCATCCCTATCTGTAGATATTGGACGTGGCAGATCCGATAAAACATCTGATTTGTGTTATTTATGAGAGTACTCAAACTTTTGGACTAAGGCTCACGTAGGTACACTCGGAGAGAGACGGTGTCTAGGGGGGATAGTGCGACAATTAGGTGTTGGATAATTTCGGTTAGCACAATTGAAAAAGCGTTTAGGGACGAACTCGATAATGATTGGTAGGGTACCTGGGATATTGCTTTAAATGGGAGGATAACTAGGAAATTTATCGGCAGTGTTGCAGGTTTTACGAAAATGAGGGTTAGTTTGTCATATTAGACGGAAGAATGAATAAAGGGTCACGGCAATTTTAAATCATATTTATGTAGAATTAGGAGAGTTAATGATTCACATTGTGAATGTGGTGGGTAAATACAGTGGAGCATGTTTTATTAGAATGTCCACTCACTGATGAGTGCCGGTCGCGTACGGAAATTCCGGTATTAGCTAAGGGGTTAAATTGGCCGCGACGCGAAACTGGTAGGGTAAAGTCAGGTAAGTGTGTAGTAAAAATCGCATAGTGCGAAGAAAATGTAACACTGTTCACATAATAAGACATTTTGAGAAATTTTACACATAGAAGTATGTAATATTATGCTCAGTTGAAAGCCTTCAATAGATACACCTTTTATAATTATCAACGGTTTACTAGAAAAAAAAGAAATTCTAAACACTGTCACAATACTACACACTTACCCATCGAAATGGGGCAAGTGTGTAATCGTTCCGCATTTTATATATTAATAGCATTATCCTTTAGTTCGGCCAAGAGTGTAATACTAAACTGATGCCTGTTTAATAAGGCATGATATATTCACAAGATATTCAAGTTATTACACGTTAGGAGATGCGAACTTTTGTTTGTAAAACTAGTATGAAGTTTAGTACATTAGTATTACAACAAGAGGACGTCCGTATTTCAAATTTAAAAATAAATATAGCCAAACTACACACTTGCCCCGGTTATACACTTACCTGACTTTACCTTATTAGAGATAATACGAATCATAGGAATTTTTTAGTAATGCTGGTAAAGAATTAGATGGGTTACGACATGATGTTTAGATAGTAGGGTATTACGTACTTTTAAATGAATATTTTTATTCATTAGTATAAATTATAGCTTTTAACAGAGTTGAAGTATATAAATAAATATTTAAAATATAAATCTTTAATTTGATTACTTCAGTTAGAATAATTTGGATTAATTTATTGTAAGGTATTAGAATATAAGTACTGCTGTTGCTTTGTTTGTTTTTAGATCACTAAATTAAAACAGGATCGACCATATCCTGTTGCAATTCCAAATTCATGATGTGTGAAAAACGGAGCAGCTACATTGAAAAACCAATTCGTTCAGGACAACAAAATAATTTCAACAAAATTTTATCAAGAAAAATTAGTTAATCCAACAAAATATTTCGTTACTTCAAATAAACCAAGGGTTAAATAAATAAATAATTTAGTTCAATTAACTAAATATTTGTTTGCCCTTATTTAACTCAATATGCTTAAGCAAAATTTGATATAATCAAACAAATCGGTTTTCAGTGTACCTAAAGGCGGGTTGTCGGAAATGAAGGAACATGGAGGCTGCCTCTTCCAAACTCAGAAGAATAATAATAATTTGCCGGCTAGCAGTAGTAAGGTCTGGGATATGTTATTTATCAGAATCTACTGCCAGGGTAAGGTTTTTTCATGGTTTTCCCTTACTCTTTGGCAAATGCTGGGAGATAAGCAAAGTGTACCATGGCTGCAAATAAAGGGTGTTTTTTTATAGAGGTATAAAACTTTAAGTTAGTTTGGTTTGGCATTTCAACAAGAATAGACTGACGCCTGAACAACGCTTCCAAATTGTGCAAATTTATTTTGAAAATCATGGTTCTATTCGAAATACGCATCGCGCACTACGTCCATTTTACGGTCAACATAATCGTCCATCAGAGCAATTCATTAGATTAACTATGGAACGTTTTCGCACCACGTTTACTTTAAATGATAATACGCATCCACAGAGACGTCGTACTGTACGTACAGAAGTCATTGCTGCTGTAGAGCGCAGCGTAGAGGAAAGAAGACCCGAATCAGTCTATCCGCCATCGTGTACAGGAATTGGATATGTGTCCATCCACTTTATGGAAGATTTTGCGGAAAGATCTTGGTTTGCGTGCTTACAAAATCCAACTCGTGCAAGAATTGAAGCCACACGATCACCTAGCGAGGCGTAGATTCGGCGAATGGGCCCAAAACAAGATTGCCGTTGATCCCGATTTTCATAAGCGAATTTTGTTTAGCGATGAAGCTCACTTTTGTTTGAATGGATACGTCAATAAACAAAACTGCCGTATTTGGAGTGATGGTAATCTTCATGTGTATGTTGAGACACGTTACATCCCAGAAAAAAACTGACTGTTTGGTGTGCTTTATGGGCTGGTGGAATCATTGGTCCGTACTTCTTTAAAAACGATGCTGGTCAGAACGTTACAGTCCAATGGTGACCGCTATAGAGCCATGATTACTGACTTTTTCGTTCATCATTTGAACAACCATGACGTGCAGGAGCTGTGGTTTCAACAAGACGGCGCAACATGTCACACAGCTCATGCCACAATTGATTTATTGAAGGAAACGTTTGGTAACCGCATAGTTTCACGTTTCGGATCCGTGAATTGGCCTCCAAGATCGTGCGATTTAACGCCGCTAGACTATTTTCTGTGGGTATGTGAAAGTCGCTAGTCTACGCCGATAAGCCCGAAACGAATGACCATATGGAGGACAACATTCGCCGCGTTATTGCCGATATACGGCCACAAATGTTGGAAAAAAGTCATCGAAAATTGGACCTCCAGATTAGACTACGTCCAAGCCAGCCGTGGCGGTTATATGCCAGAAGTCATATTTAAATTATAATGCCAGAAGATTATCTTTCGAATAAAGTAAATTTCATGTAAATTTAAAAAAATCATCTTTGTTTTATTCCATTTCAAAGTTCTATACCTCTATAAAAAAACACCTTTTATAATAACAAGTGATAGCTGACCGATTTGCAGTAGACTCGCGATTATGTGAACTAATCACATTTTTAGTTGTTTACATAAAGATGGATCATCTGCTGGTTTCTTTTTAAATCACATGTTACTTTGACAACTATTTTGAGCTCAAAAAGTTGTCAGAAACTTAGTATCATATTTCCACGGTCCGAAATGGATCGCTTTTTGCTTGAACAACGTTTTGAAATATTCAATGTGGATGCTGTGTTGTCGAAACAGTACGAATTTTAAACAGAAATTTTATTATTAGCATTATTTAGTTTTCCATAAATAAAGTGTCAGGTAAGCACTTACGTTAGTAAAAAAAATATGTCTACTACCATACGTGTCTGCCACGTTTAATGTCTGCAGACTTGAATGTACCTTTAAACGTCAATAAATTTATCTAAACTTTACGTCATACAAACCTCAGGGTCGATATTTAACATATCAACGATAGTTTGATAAAAGAGTTCTCTCATCATATGCTCAGGAAAGCCCGAATCAGATCTCTTACTGGCGCAGTCCCTCTTGGCATTACAGTAACGTCTACTCTCGGGTTTCTGATCTTTGCATTTACCCTCTTCAAGAATAGTACCATCCCCTCCCTCCAATCTAGACTCCTTAACGCACTCTACTTCCCTTAATTTTATACCGGACCTGCCTTTGCAGGCTTTACATTTCCCCCAAGCGCCTACTCGCCATCTAAGATAAAAGTAGTTTAGTTTGATAATCATTTTAGGTGTGCACCTAACTTACTTAACTTTGCACGGTTTCTCGTTACATGTCCTTGTTACTGGTGGCGGTTTCTCTATGTCCTTACAGAATTCGGGATTCATCTTCCCCATCTTCTCCTCAACACAGCTCGCTTCTGACACCTGGGTGCCGCCTTCGCAGACATGAGTGCAGTGTGAAAATTCTATGTGATCCCATGTGTACTGGGGCGTATAGTCTGGGTGGGGCATTGTTAAATCGGCGTATTGGTAGTGATAGCCAACATTTTCGTTTGCATAGAAGGTGACCTAATTTAAAAATTTGAAGGGAACCCATGTAACGAGCATGATATTGTAGTGCACTGTAACTCACATACAGACGTAGTGGTTCTTTTAGCGGCCCTCTAATCATTAGTACTTCTTTATTTTCCTCCGGATGTGAATATATAGCGCTCATGGTGAAACAGTCGTACACTCCGTCAGTGTATTCTTGGCTAAAATTAAATACAAATTGCTAGAGGTACCACGTTGATTATAAAGATTCTACCATGTATTCTAATATTGTTTGCTGCTTGAACGAAAACTATCATTTCAGACGAAAATGAAAGAACCTTGAAGAATTTGTTGATATAATGATATTGTTTTACCAAAAGGATTAATATAATCGCATTTTTTATAAGAAAAGAATTACAGTGTAGTAGCAGCAAATATAAAATTAAGGTAGGTGTAAAAGAAATAAAAGACAAATACTTGTTGGCATTTATGCATTTTGTTCCATTTTTATTGCCCAAAAGTAGCGTGTTTTCAGAAGGCGCCAATTCAATTACTTCTACTTTAAATGCACCTCGCGGAAATTCAACAGCGAATCCGTTTCCTGGAAATATTAATCCCAAGACATAAAAATATGCAAACAGCATATTAACTTTTAAAACCTCTTTTGATCTTCGTGAAGATATCTTGAACAATGGTGCATGTCGTTCCGCTACCTCCGCAAACTCCACAGCCATCTTCCTCCGCTTCCGAGTCTATAACGTTATCGCATCCAATTTTCTGTAAATAGTGTTTTATACTAGTTTCTAAGTTCCGTGGTGAAGTTATATTTGCTATAAATTCAAGGTTTATTTTAGATTTATTACATTTTTGGCGTGAGCCAAGCGAATGTTCAATCAAGTTTGTCATAGCAATAACTTACTATGTGCTCCTTAAACCTGATGTCGGAATAATTGCACACTACATAAGAGATACTGGACATGCTATCGATATAGATAACCTTCAACTAGTGAAAAAAGTAACTTCACCGAGGAAGTAGGAGACGTACGAAGAAACGAGAAATCGCTTAAATAATTTAAGAACCAGCAACATGCTCGTTCTTACCATTCGATCTATTTATTAGGCTTAGAGGATTGCTTTAGCATTCGTCTTTAGTTCTTACTATCACAGCAGGTCAAAGAAAATGTTAAGAATGTCTATATATCTTTTAAAGGTAAAGATAACGAAGCATGTTTACGTATTACATTTTTTCGTAAATTATTCACTCATCAGTTGAAAATTGAAATCCAAAAATTCCCAAATAATTCTTCCCAATTAGTACTAGTGCAGCGCAGAGTGGTCGGGTATCTGATGTGGATGCGTTCGATAGCACCTACCCGAATAAAAACGTTAAAGTCTTTTTAGGAGACTCTTAAAAGCATGTACGTTAATTCTTAAACAAAGTTTCAACACCAGAAGATATCAGTTAAGACAGTGACAGCTCGTGCTATATAGCTCATGGGCTAGAGTTTCCCAACTTCGAAAAATAATAAACAAATCTAGTATATACATATCTCACTTTACCGCTAAAAGCCCGGGTGGTAAAAGTCTCTTTATGTAGAATTATATGTAAAGAACGATGCGCGCCAAAACATGAAGAGTGGGTTACAATCGCCGGAAACCACGGCCTTCACCTCGACTTTCCAAATAAGGTGTATTTTGTTTTTGTTAATATTACTGATAATATTAACAGTATAAACAATATCTTGAAAAATGGATTTAGAATTCTTCTGCTGGCCGAAAAGTAAAAAATTTCGAAAGCAAGCATTGGGAATTTATAGAAGATTTAGGTGGGATGTAGGTTTTAATATGTGAGTTAAATGCCCTGCTTTCTTCGTTTTCTATTTTGTACTGATGAAATGAGTAAACATGACAATTTTGGGCTTTGTGGATATAAAATATTTAAAGTGTTTGAGCTAGGAAACAAGGAATTTCAAGATATCGTATTCAATGTTGTACAAGTACAAGTTTGCTTTATTAGCATCGACAATCATTGCAAGTGATTATCTTAATCCTACACTTCCTTCTGCGATGTGCAAATCAATATTTACATCCAAATACCGTCATGAAATTAGTAACACAGCGTTTTTTAATATTTTACTATCAAAATTAATGCATGTTCTGCATAGGCTTGCATTTCGTGTATAAATTTAGCTTATTCCTGTTTTCGTCGTTAGTTTTCACATGCCGTGTTTCTCAAGTCTACGCCTTCATTCCACATTGAGTTCATGACGTGTTTTTTTTTTTGTAAAATGCTATTTACACTACAGCAAGGCAGGTTTATTTTGGAGGCATATTTTCTAAAGGGTTAATTGAGGTGGTGATGGACAGTGAAAATACTGAGCAATCCTTTATAATAATAAGTTTGCCAAGGAACAAATGAATATTGATAATGAAATAATCCTTCCACACATTAATCGGATTATTCATAGCTTTAGAGTAACCGGAAACGTTTTGAAGATCACCTGATCGCTCTCTTTAATTGAAAATGTGATCAAAGATGTATGTACTCTTTTGGATCACAGCCTTGGAAAACTATTACGACAAACTGCACAACAAACCGGGAGAAATACACATATTAAAAGGTGTAATAAAGATTTTTTGGAAATTTATCTTATGGATCAGTTCAGAAAGCAACAAAACAGAAACTCATCATTATCATCCGTATAAAATTTCTGTTGCGCAGCAATTATTGTCACTAAATTTTAGAAATGTATGGAATGTTGTCATTGATTCAATACAAATTTAAGGAATGCCTACGTTTTAAACTTGTTACCCACACAAGTTTAAAACGCAGGCATTCCTTAAGAAATCTTCCAGAAATCTTAGTTTATATTATATTTTGTTCTAGTTGCTGTTGTTGTTAACCTATGACTATGAAAAGTATCTATTTGTTATTGCCCATTTAGTATCTTGCGCAAATTATGAAGAATGCCTGATATAAGTTACGATATGATAAAAATGTGTATTTTTTTCAATATATATTGCTTAAACCTTAGCAAAAACATGGTGTTGTGTAAAACGTTTGTTACTTTACTTTGAGTGGGAGTTATTTTAATGTGTGCGTACTTACGTTCAATTTTGGCGCACTACCCCGCTGACAATAGTGTATAGTAAGTTGCATAGGCACCATCAAACAAGAATCTCCACGCTACTGCGTTTTATTAGCTAACTTCATTCGGAGCATTGGATGTAAATATTGATATAAACATCCAGGAAAGTAGAATTCGATCAGGACAGTCTGGACTCACGGTATTATCAAGCACAACGCACAGGCGAGCAAAAATAGATGTATTTTAAACAGAATACTTAATTCTATTAAGGTTCTGTTGATAACTCGAACTGAGGTTAAGAGGACATGACGATTCGCAGATTTCTGGAAACGATGCAGAACATGTAGGCAGTGTATAAGTTTTCAAAGTCACGTCTAAAACTACCAAATAATCCTCTGGAGAACATGTTACTTGTATGGCGTCAAGAAACCAAATACTAGATACAAATACATACTGAAATTTTGGCAATTCCGATCGATGAAACAAGAAATATTTCAAACTACTGTCAAATGGTAATAGTTGGATATTTTCACAACGGGTGTGAGATTACGGGAAATTCTAGAAGTTGCGTTGTTAAGAGTTATAGATAAGTCAGAGACCTTGATTGCAAAAAATAAATTTTATTTGAATTTTCTTTGCATTTCTTCGGAGTTTTTTTAGTTAATCTCGCGCATATCCAACATTAAAAGTGACAAAATACATTGTTCGTCTGGAATTGAGATCTTATAACTTTGAGGCAACGACATAATTTAGACACGACTAATTGTAGGTACTCAGAAATAGGTGCCTTAATTATGTATACTTGAAAAATGCATCTTACAATCAGCATAACTTGAACTTACTCTGCACATTCCAGCTATGCAGGTGTCCTTTTTACCTAATTTACATTTTGTTCCATCTTTTACTCGAAGTCCAAGTTTAGAATATTGGTTGTTCAGGGAGCAGTATAAAACACAAGGTTCATCTTCGAAAAGAAATGTATTACAACAAATAATTTGCAATTCTAGGTACTTACCTTTCATAAGATATGATGACCATATACCTGTTTTATCGTTTACAGTTTTATTGTCAAATTCTGAACACTGAACTGATCGGAAATCCTTCGAACCTTCCTTACAAGGCTACAACCATAAACTTTCAATGGATAACTAGGATTATTAAGCAAAAAGACCTCACACCTGCGTATTGCATAACTTCACTTGTTTTCTTTCGCCCACGCAGTATCGCCCACCGTGCTCTGGTGCGGGATGATTACATTCTCTTTCCTTAGAGGCAACTCCCCCTCCACAAGTTCTCGAACAGTCTCCCCAGTCACCCCATTCGCCCCAGCCGCCGTGAATTGCATCTGGTCGTTTGCCCTTATCTACGCACTTCGCTTTGTAACACCACTGAAACACAGCTTAAAGTGAAAAATTAAAACAATCGCACATCGTTTAAAGATACTTTATTATCTCCGCATTCGGTGCCGGGCATCGCCATTTTGTTACCCATATACACACAGTGGGTTGTATTTATCGGATTACACATAATGCCGCTGCATATTTCCTGGTTGGAAAATGGACAGAGCTTAGCACCCTGTTGGATCCATTCACATTGTACGTTGCCGTCGAAAACTATCCCAGGTAACATTTCCGCGTAGTGGTAAGCGGACTCGTCAGGTTCGTCATTCAAGCATTCACCGAAACCACTCCTAAGTTAAATATTAATTCTTTAATTCAATTCCGCTTAATTGGGCCACCGGTTATTCAGGACAACCGCTTATTTGAGTCAAATATTAAGGCACAGTTTTCAAATTATAATAATAATTCATGACTCGGCATCCCTCAACACCTTTCGCCGATTACAGAGGGCATCGGCCTAGCCATGAGTTACTATTAAGTCTGCGTCCGTGGAACGACTTAAGATGTTCGTCTCTCAGCAATTGCCAAGGAGTGAGAGAAACCACGAAAACCTCACTCTGAGAGCAGTCCACCGGGTTCGAACCAATGACTCCGCGACTGACAGCCAAGCGTGCAAGCCACTAGACCACCAGACGATGGTCTAATGATTTTGATGAAAACGGTAATTTACATCATACATTTGGGATAATAGTCCGCTTAATCACGACAAATGACAATCTGAATATCTAAATATCCAATTATGGATAGGATCTTTAAGAAAAGACAGTGCATAAGAGCACTTGACGGCCGTGTTATATGTATGTATCGTTGTTTTCCAATCTAGTTCATCTTCAACGGGGAATCATGTGCTGATGGTGTGAGATTTTTCATAGAAAGCAAAGACTAATTTACGAACCTCTGCATAAACGCAGTTTTTAATACACACGCTTGTACATTTGGGTGTAATTGAAAAAAAAATGTTAAGATACCAAGAAAAAATTTAACACCACCGAGTAAATTTGCCATACTGGATAAAAGTAAAAATTAGCCTGGTCACACAAGTCAATGTAATTTGAGTTAATTGGTATACCAAAGTCTACCACATCACATTTCATCCAACACCAAAATCAACTGCGTGATGAATGTACTTTACAACAAGGAAAGGCAAAAACATCAAAAAGAAAACACGAGTGATAAGATCTAGTCATCGAAGAAGCTCTAGTTCAATTGACTATCGCCTGGCAGATGATGCAACCTGCAGATACTGCCAAGAGGAGGAAGAAATACCAGTTCATGTGTTGTGCCAATGTGAAGGCCTGGCGAGGACAAGGTTTCTAGTAATGGGGGAGGAGAACTGCTAGTAGCTACATAAAGAAGCCGCTCTCAAAGATGATAGGCCTAATTAAGAGGGCAAAATTAGAGAGCGTCCTCTAAACTAAATCTCACATGTTGGGCTGGAAGATACACTTTACTTGCGCAATTAAATTACCTTTTGTTGATATATAAATGCAATTAGTGACTGCCATCACTAATTGCATTTATATATATTTTCAAATCATCGACATAAGCTAATGTAGGACAAGTTAATGAAGTTAACAGATCATCTATGTATAGTAAAAAGAGCAGAGGGCCTAAATTTGAGTTCTGTGGCACACCAGAAGTAATAACATAATCAAATGATTGATAGCCGTTATAGGAAACGTATGCGGTTCTGTTTTCTAAGTAGGACTTTATAAGTGCCATAAAGGAAAGCGAGAAGCCAAAAGCATCAAGTTTGGCTAATAGAACAGAATGGCTGATTGTGTCAAAGGCACGAGTCAAATCGGTGTACACAACATCAACCTGGCTCCGGTTATTCAGATGTTCGTACCCGATTGGTGACGGTGGATCTCTCCAACATAAACCCATGTTGAATGGGAGATAAGTAGGTGCGAACACTCTTATAGATGCGTTGTACAATACTTGTTCAAAGATTTTTCCACAATTAGAGAAAATGGAAATAGGTCTATAATTTCAAATTTGAGTTACACCATCTCTCTTAAATAGTTCCTTTCTTGATATTTTCTATCGGTCTGGGAATATATTCAATATTAAACATAAATTTAAAATTATCGATACCGTTTTAACAAATGACATTCTAAAGCCTCTGATAATAAAGGAAGGTATAAAATCATCTTCTGCAGTGAATTTATTCGAAAAGTTTGACATTATATCCAATAGATAATTCTCAGTAACAAACTCCGGAATAATAGTAGATAAGTATGTAATGGAAGGTATTTTAGACATAATGCTATCATTTGCAAATTATTTATATTGTTATTATATAGATTCTACCAGAAAACTGATTTTATTTAATGTGAAATTAAACTACAGGGGAAGTAATTTACAGGGGAAAACTAGATCAAAACTAGTTAGAGACTGCAAACAATCCCTCAATGCGCTGGCTCAAGACTACACGGTGCCTCTGATTTGGGTGCCGGGACATGAGGATATAAAGGGCAATGTAATAGCCGACGAACTAGCCAAGGAGGACTCTAAGAGACACTTCATGGGTCCAGAGCACGTATGTGGGATTACTAAGGATTTCGCAAGAAGGGAGATCTGGACCTGGTTAGATAAAGAAAGTATAAAGAAACGGAGGTCGACTGAAGGTCATCTCCATACCAAAGCGTTGATAGGGCATGGGGACGTTAGTTTCTCTGATAACCTACTCAGGCGCAGTAAGAAAGAAGTTAAACCCATTACTGGGTTGGTAACTGGACACTGTCCCCTGAAAAAACATCTATACAACACAGGCCGGGTAAGCGAATCGTGGTGTGGAAGATGTGAACTACAGAAGGAAACAAGTTTACATGTAATCTGCACATGTGAGGAATTGAAGATACTCAGGCAGAAATATTTCGCGAGAGATCTGTAGGAGCCCTCGAAGGTTCTCAAGTTCCCACTGGACAAGATACTGGGCTTTATAGAGAACACCAAGCTGCTCGAGTGAAAATAAGAGAATTAATAGGGATGGTACAATGAGCACCTGGCTCAAGTGCGGACATTAAGTGCCCACCCTAATTTTAAATAAATGAAATGATGAAACTACATGGACACTTTTCTATAAAACTTCGTTTAATTGGGGCAGCAGCTAAATTGGACCAAAACGTTCTGGTTCTAATATGTCCCGATTAAGTGAAATTAACTCTATATAAATTTGAATCGGAACTTACTCCAATAGTGTTGTTACATAGTCTCGACTACATGAGGACCAACTAGTAACATTGTCCGAAGCAGTGTCACTCATAATAAAATAACTGTTGTCCGGTGCCTGGCGATTGCATCCAGATATTTCATAATTATCATGCGAACAGCCCATTCTGCGTGAGAGAATTGCGTGAAATAAATATTCAGATAAAGAAATCAGGAGAAATTAAGTTACACGTGTCCAACTTCGTGGGTGATTACGTATCCCACCGAGAGACCCCCTTCCTCAACGATCGCGCACTCCTTTCCCACAAAACACGGTGTTCCAACGTAAGCTAAACCCAACAGCATACATCCGGATGCACCCATACTATAATCGCATATGTCATACCTTTAAAGACAGAGTTTATATGATAATAGCGAATCTGTATTTAAGCCAAACAAATTGTGATAAATATGAGCAAGCTACCTGGATATCAGTACAGCAATGTCGTGGTGAATAGGAGATTTAAAATCTTTGGGATTTACAGTTTGTTGCCATTCACAAAATCTTTTCAGTGTTTTCTCAGCGTCTGGAGTTATAGTGATGTCTATTTCATCTTCCTCCTTTTCAAAATATATTATCCTTACGAGTGTTACATCAATCATATTACCTATACTTGCGTCATGGTATAGATCATATACCTTAAAAATAAAAAAAAATGCATTTATGCTACATTAAAGCGATCCTAAAATATAAATTATGATTGAAAATTAGAAACTTATATAAACTTTAAAAATTCTGAATGAAAAAAGCTTCATCAGATATTTACTAGAGGGCGGAGTAACGACAGGTTGTATCATCAGTGAATCACATCGGAAGGATAAATTTAAGCATAGGCGTGCAGAGATTTTTTTTTCTTAATTAACACACTTAGATGCAATAATTATTTCCTCTGAATGGGCATATTACTATACATAATGCGCCTACTCTATATAGATCATCGCCAATAGTGCCTATCGTCGTTCCGTTCCCAGATAATTACCATATTAAATATTGTTAAAACATAATTCTGCACGTCGATATGCTTGTGTCTATCCATAAATTGCTTGTCACAAACGGCGAGTATTTCAATATATCTGTGATGACTTTTGATTGCTTTTGAGGATTGTTTGCTAGGCGATGCAGCATCGGCGCGTTTCAAATCACCGAAGTTATGTTTCCAGTCCTTCACCCAATTATCTGAAGTGCCACAAAATCTACCTTCACCCGAATGCGATCCTACACCTCGCTTGTGGATTACGTGCATGTGATGCCCTCTCGTATTAGCTCCGTGTTCATGTAATGGTTCAATGAAGTAGCTCTTTCCATTCATTCTTATATAACCGGCCTAGATTTTGAAGATGATGGAAAATATTCAACAATGTGCTCTGTAATAACTTACCAAACCATCGCAAGTAGATAAAGCTACGCTGGAATCTGCTATGCCTTTAATTTTGCCAGTGTAGTGACATACTTTAGAACCTTTCAGCATTTTAAGCTTTCGTTTTTCGAGATCAATGGTTGGATCGCGGTGTTCGATAAAAGCGTGTGGTGATAGTAGTTTAGTGTTTGGCCATAGACGCATCTGATAATATTTTCCACCAATAACAATACCATAATTGACAACTTCATGGATACTTCTTCTTTTCCTCCTATTATGTGATTCGTGTTGAAGTAATGCGGCAGAGAGAATGATAGAAACTTTCCGTGATGTGTTAGTTTATGTGGTATCGCCAGTTCATAGTTGCTTTCTACCCCTCTGGTATATCTGCCTTACAAAATTATAAATTAAGTGTTATGTGTAGAATAAGTTCGACCTTAATATCCAAGTATATTATTTTAGGGCCACATTTCCAAAAGTATTAAAGCAGTGATTGTTTCGCAGCTTACCAGTCAATTACAATATTTAGCATACAAATTTTACTAATCACTTACCATGAACTGTTACACCACACCAAACATAACTACTATATCTCAGCACCAGAAACAATAAACATAAGTATAAATATAAAATTTGAACCATTATTGTGACAGTTATGTAGGAATAAACTGTCAAATTGGCAATAAACTCATCAACTTATTGACCCACTTTAATTTTAATTGTCTTGGCAATCCAACAAAACGCTAGTTTTCTTTTCTGTTGTTGTGTTAATGACATTGACAGATTATGAATGTCATATTGACACATTTGCCAAATTTATACCCACATGTAAATGTTAAAATTTATAATTGCTTATTTATATATTTCATGGTTATTGCCAATAGGACTTAATTTTGAGTCAATTTTGCATGGTAAGTTCCTGTAATCACTGTTAAAATGAAATATTAAAGCACTTGCATTGTCTTATTGCAAGGTAGGTACACAAGGAATGTTGGGGACAGCAATTATCAACTGGTTATACCAAGAAAGCTAACGCAGGATGGACAGTTTCTAACGTTCTCTTTACCACACTATTTCAAGCATGGATTACAATATAAAAGATCAAAGCGATCACTAGATAATTTGGTAAACTATGGAATATTCCTAGATGGAAAGTATCACCAAATGGAACTTTGGCCGAACTTTAAATTTCTTTCTCCATCGGCAGTCTACGAACATAGAGATCCAGGATTACACGTTCAAAAAAGAGAAGTAAAATCATTAGATGGAACGCCAGTATGTCACTTCACGGGTCAACTTAAAGGGGTGCCTAATTCGAGAGTAGCGATCTCAACATGCGATGGATTGGTATGGTACACTTATTCTGTGGTAGTTTTACATCTCAGTTTTTTATCGCAGACAGGTCATATATTCGTCAACGGTCGTACATATTTATTGGAGCCCTACTAGGACATGAACCGAATAAGAGAGGCCAACATGTGCACGTTGTATACGAAAATAGAGACAGTACTACAGGGTATAATGGACATTGTGGTACCACCGACGATTGGGCGAAGGAATGGAAACTTCAGCTGAAGAGAAAATATGAAAATGGAGAAGGAAGGAAGATTTGGACAAATGAACCAAAGAGAGGTCTAAGCAGCTCCCATAGATTTATTGAATTGCTCGTTGTCTGCGATAAACAATTTCTTAATTTTCACAAGGGAACAGATTATCACAATTATGTACTGACAGTTATGAACATGGTAAGTGAATCTTTGTTGGGTGCGTAGTTAGTAGAAGTGTTATTTTGAAACGTTTGGGATCATAGATTAAAATAATTGGGTTTTATGGGAAATATTCCTGTAAATAAACAGTGACAAAAGCTTGATTACAACGATAAAAATATTCTTGTAGCCATTGTAGCTAAGACATGTATCAATTTATTAAATGCTTTCTACGTTACCTGCTATTTTTGTTCCAACTAAACTTAAATATAAAAGAATATCTATCATTTAGGCCACAGAGTACTTCCACGATGCCAGTATTGGAAATATGATTGATATTATTGTTGTG
Source organism: Protaetia brevitarsis (assembly GCA_004143645.1). Classification (NCBI taxonomy): domain Eukaryota; kingdom Metazoa; phylum Arthropoda; class Insecta; order Coleoptera; family Scarabaeidae; genus Protaetia; species Protaetia brevitarsis. Next base: position 22,137 of record RXPK01002974.1, on the reverse strand, counting down.
AGGATAATATACTTAGAAAAGGAGGAACAAGAGCTAGATCTACAAGTTAGTGGTGATGCAAGAAAAACTTTAGCTAGTTTCTGCAACTGGCAATCTACAGTTAATCCTAAAGATGCGAAAAATCCAAGTCATCATGATGTGGCGATTTTAATTACAAGGTAAGCGGATGATGATTTTCAACACGATTTCAGTAAAAATGAAAATACTGATACCGCACTAGCAATATTCCTTAACCTTACAGATAAGAATTTGGACCAGGAAGTCCCAGGACTTGGATTATTTTTTACTTTATCAAAGCGTTTGACTTTTTCCATGATATTATATTACTGCGAAAGTTCGAGAGTTAATGATGTAGTTAAGGCAGTTTTTTTTGATTGATTTAGATCGTGTTTGTCTGATCAAAGGGAATGCGTTAAGATAAACGGTATAATTTGTAAAGAGTCGAGATGAGCGTTGCTATTCTGCAAAGGTCTGAGTTGACTCCAATCATGTTTCTGTTTTAAATTGATGATCTTAGAAAATATGTCAATATTCAAAATATTTCTGTTACTAACTATGCTGACGACAAAATATTCTGCGCGTGTACTTTGATACCTTTTCATATGATATGGATGGAAACCTTTTATAGGCACTAGGTGCCGGTTCTGCCTTTCCTCAATAGTGAGAGATTCCGGTAGCCTCTGGAGCTCGTATAATCTCTGAAACCACCTCCACTATCGCACGCTACACCACCAGAAACCACTTACGCATTACTTCAATGCAATTTGCTTCCTATTCTCTTAATTAATTAGAGCTCTCTTATGCTTAGTCCGTTGAGCTTCTTGCCGCAGTCTTTTTCTATATTGTTCTGTTCAGGTTTCTTCTGAGTATTTTCTCACGTTGCTTTCATTAAACATTTGCCCTGTCACTCGTGGCGCTGATTCGCTTCTCTGGTCTTCTACCACTTACCACATTTGAAGAATGTATGTGTTTGATTCATGGCAGTTTGTGCAGTGCCTGTTTATGCTCTCTTTCGCTATATATAGTGCCTAAAGCATCCATGTTCCAACAACCCTTGCGTCAAAAAGTAATGGACTTCTCCGAAGAGTGAGTTAGTATAGCTTGTATGTCCGGTATGAGGCTATATGTCCAGCGTTCGTACCTCTACGCTGCCCATCTTTGGTGCCATTCCATTATCAGATTTTCTCTGAGGTCTTTGCTTTTCTGCCATGCATATCTTCTTTTCCTCTCTTTAATGAGCAGGTCCATTGGAAGAGTCCCGCTAATAATATTGGCTGTCTTATCTGAATTATTTTGTAAGCACCACATATCCTAATAGCTATCAATTGTTGTATGCGAGATAGTCAATCGGTTATATGTTTCCTTGCTGTCCCTTCGCTTTGTTGCTGGTGGACCTCCCACATTTGATATAAGCTATCTTCTCGATTCGCAAAATTTAGCTTCTGATCTAGCCATACACCTAGGTATTTTATGGACTTACTTGGGGCAATCATTGAGTTTTGGACTGTAAATGCCACTGGGGTTGTTATCCATTGTTTGGTAAGAAGTACTGCTTCAGTTTTTCTCTGGTGCTAGCTCTAGTGTCCGTTATTGCATCCAGTGGGAGTCATGCTGCCATATTTGTCTTCTCCATCATTCAGGATTCACCTTTGGCTGTGACCACTATGGCATTACCATCCTCAAACTCAATCGAGGTTGTTGACGGCGATAGTTTCATTTTCAAAAGTTCGTTGCTTATAACGTTCCAGAGAGTTGGCCTAAGTATCCCTGAGGAACACCGCTAGTTACTTCTATTGTTTTCGCTATACCTCTTACATTTATTGTTACCGCCCTCCGTGATAGATAGAAAGCTATGATGTTCCACAGACTTCTGTTCATTCTTCTCTCTTTTACCTCCTGTAAAATTTTGTTGTATGATGGGACATTGCTTAATGCTTTCTTTACGTCTAATGATATGACGGTGCACATTCTCCGGAACCTCCAGGAGTAGTTCTGTGCAACTTTGGCTAACTATGAGTTACTTCGTTTATCACACCTACTATTTGTCGGCCTTCTCTATTAACCATATTGTGTCTTTACTAGTCCGCGGTACGTTGATACCTGAGCAGCATGTACTATTTACAAATTTACGCGTTTACAGATCTTTTTGAATTCGATCGGTTTGCTTCTGTATTTTCGTATTGAGGCAAGCTTTCAAATATGATTACATTGTATTATATTAAGTTTTACTTGACAATATGAGCTATTTTTAGAACACGTGTCTAAATAATAATGGATATTGTTATGAAACTGCATATCCTGTCCCTTGAAAGTGACGTCATTGCCTTTTTCAGATTTGATCTTTGCGATTCATCTGGAGGAGCCAGCTGTTCCATGCTTGGCATTGCTCATGTAGGCACACCTTGTACAAAAGATAAGCAATGTTCCGTGAATGAAGACAGCGGATTAAAATTAGGATTAACTATAGCTCACGAAATAGGACATATGTATTTTACCAGATATTTTTCCGTATCCGTCAGCATCCTAAAATTGTTCTTTTTCCAGCATGGGTTGTGGTCATGATACGGAATCAATATCTGGTTGCAAATCAACGGCAGACGATGGAACATACAACGTTATGTCGCCCATAATTGATGTAAATACAAGGCAATGGTCCACTTGCAGCAAAGAATTTGTTACTAGTTTATTTGAGTATGAGCTCACTGGTATTAATTTGAAGACTAATGATTAATAAATTACTTCGTAGTAACGATTTGGGAGAATGTCTGAACGACGAACCGGATATCTCATTATTCCATTACTCCGGCATGTTACCAGGAGCTGTGTACGATGTGGATTATCAATGTAACTGGATCTTACCGGGTACAAAAAAATGCAGTGCCCAGTTGTCCGATTTCTGTACAATGTTGGTGTGCGGCAGAGAAGGAGACGGTACCTGTGAGTCGGACGGTAATCCCCCGGCAGACGGAACAAAATGCGGCGAAAACAAAGTAAATCGACGCGTTAAGCGAATGAAGTGCGTGCAAAACTGATGTGGATGTATTTTTCAGTGGTGTTATAGAAACAAATGCGTCGAAAGCGGCCAGAGGCCGGAGGCCATAAACGGCGGTTGGGGTGAATGGGGCGAATGGTCGAAATGTTCTCGTACTTGTGGCGCTGGCGTGCAATACCAGTCGAGGGAATGCAACAATCCGGTGCCGAAACACGGCGGACGCTACTGTACTGGCGAAAGGAAGAACATCAAGCTGTGTAATACGGACGTAAATGAGGTCAAGTTTATAATTCGCTATAGTATAATAGAATGTTTTAGCCGTGCCCTGCAGGATGTGCCAGCTATCGACAGAGTCAATGCACATCGAAAAATAAGGTTCCCTATGATGGGCAATTATACAATTGGACTGCTTATTTCTTAGAAAGTAAGTCATCATTAACCAATTGAGTAGAAAAGGTAAATACTCTTAAGACTTTTGCATAAAATAAAAACTATTAAGCGATTGGAAGAAGTTATCCTGATCATATTCTACTTTCCACGAAGTCAATGTCGATATTTACAATCACCGTATTCAGTAAAGTTAGCTAATGTAATACAGGCGCTGCATGCGATTTTTAAATCTTGAAAAAATTTAATGTAAAGTATTTACGCGTCAAACTAATCCACGGCTAGGCAGCTAGCCACCATCTGTGGCAGAATCCAAACGGTGACGGGGTTTTACTTTTGCATGTGTTACTTGCTGTTTTTAATAAGAAGTATATTGTATATACGTTTGATATATATTTCTATAACTTTTTCTTTTTTCTTGGAGCGAGCCGCCTGACATAGAATCTCCGGAAACATCCTGTTGGCTTTTTGTATTTAATTCTCCCATTTCCGTGCCTTATAGAGTAAAATTTAGTTCTGTTATAAATATAATCTCCCTAGTCAGTCCTTGGTTCATGATAAGTTATGGTCATCAAGTTAAATATACCGACTCAATAATCAAATCCTTTGACGTTTCCTTCCTATGGCCTATTTTGTCTGCGACCAAATTTGGCTAACGCCATGATTTTTAAGTAATTTTGGATATTTCAAAGATTCTACTATAAACCAGTTTATATCCTATACCCCGGGCTCCATAACTTGCCCTAGCTGGTTCCTGTCGACTTGGATTCAGGGCTAGTATCCTTGGCCTCCTTGGATGGTCGTTGGATTTAACAGTAGTTGAATCGGTGAGTTTTCAAAGATTTGTTGCGGATGCCTTTGCTTTGAAGTAGATTTTATGTGGAAGGTCATTTACTCTTCTAATAACAATTTTCTTTGTGAATTGCATGAAATTCGTGAAAAAAATCGTACATCGCAATCATAAGTCGCTTTCAAATTAGATCCATCCTCTCTTAATTCATTGCTGAAATTTTCATTGAGTTTCTTCGATTTTTGACGTGGTGTTTTAGAGTCTGCGTCAGGTCTTTTTAACCGTTATTACCCTTAGTGGTTTGGGTTATCTCTCCCATTTTGGATTTATCCTTTTCTCTGCTTTTGCGGTCTAGTTTCTGCTTTCAGCTTGATTGGGGTATCTGTAACTCTAATAGAAGTCTTTAACAGGTTGTTTTTTACATGGGCTAGCTAAAACCTGGTTTTTCAACGAGGTTGATACTCCTCCCTTCACTCATTTCTCATCCTGGCTTGAGACAAGCATTGGTGTAATTTTCAATTTTACATCTGCAAAAAAAAATTGCAAACAAATGTTTTTTGAGTGAAGTACTGTAGTTTTAGTAGGCTCTACCAAATAAACACAGAAAATCTTTAGGCATTTAAAATGGTACTTGATTTTCTGTGTGGTGTGAACCTAACTGGCAGGTTTCTCTATCTGTTTCTCTTTTTATCCTGTTGATGTAAACTTATTCTGTATTTGCAGCTCATGGCCGTCAGGATTTTTTTCTTAAATCCTCATTTTTTTCTTCTTTCTCATCATTTTTTTTTGCCTTTTCCAAATTGGTAGAAATTTTAAAATGTTAAAATATCAAATCATCACCACTAACAGTTTTCTTAGAAAAAAACATTCGTAAATATGAAAAACGATATCTTCCACCAGAACTGACAATGTAAAAGAATTTATATTTCAGTGTTTTTTTATGCTTCTTCTAACGTCACAACCGAATAAAAATATGATTAGCTTCTCATTTGCACTTACCTCCTACGCCAATGGCTTTACTCTTTCTACCATCTACTGTAAGCTTGCTTTTGGATTACTTATGCAACGTATAGTGTCAGAAAATAGAAATTTCAACAGTTTATTTGAGGCACTGCTTTAGTTTTCTTTTAAAACAAATACTATTGGAAGAAGAAGATATTAAATTAGTTAAAATAGTTAATTAAAAAAATTACGTTTGCTTCAAAAAATTGCAGTGATCCATACAAATTAGGTGTAAGGGTACTAGTAGTTTGATAGCGAAAATCGTTAACTTACTAACTTTTATGTAAACTTTTTATTTCTCATGTAAAGGAAAAATATTTTCCTGGGAGAATTTGTTGATCGGAAACAAATATAAAATATTCTTAGATCTACAAACAAAAGTGCTGATTCAGTCACGTAATGCTTAGAAAGAAAGTTCAGTGTTTCTGTTGATGATGATAGCTTTGCTATCGAAACGTACGTCCAGTTTAGTGCAGTTTGTGGTGAGGGGTTTAGAAGTTTGCAGCTTAGAAAGAAACTTTGTTCTCATGCTTATATCATTTACTATTTTATTTTGTTGAACTTCCTTTAACTTCTGTTATATTTAGTTTTTAATGTTGGACATGATAACATGTTGCTGAATTTAAAAGGGAAAAGATGAAAGGGAGTGCCTTAGGCAGCATTTTAGGCTTGGTGCGATTTACTGTTTTTGTCAACGATTTGATCGATTTTGTATTTAATATCCGCGGAATAATACACTTCTGGACAAAATGAAGGGATAACTAGTAAAATTCAAAACGAAGCTAACGAAATGCATTGAAACCAATAAATATATAAATTCATGTGTTTTCTTATTAATAAACTAAAATATCCATGATCTCATGAACTTAAATCCTAATTTGTAAAAAGTTAAGAAAAGTAACATTATCAATATCGTGTATGTCCTCTTCTTGTAGCAATACGCGCTGCTAATCTTGGGACGCTCGAGATTAAGTTTCGGATCCTTTCTTGAGGTATCTGTCTCCATTTTTGAACAATAACATACTTGAAAGCCAATGAAGTCTTGATTCCAGAGATGATCAACAAGATTGAGATCAGCGCTTTTGCCAGGTCACTCCAAACATTGGATATTTGCATCTCTCAGCTAAATATTAGCTATACGAGGTTTGGCATTGTCGTGCATGAAAATGAGTCCGCTGCCAAAATTTTTGGCAAATGTTTGAACAACTGGTACAATAATTTCGTCTCTATATCTCCTTGCTGTTAGCGACCCATTTCGTAACAAAACCAAAACCTGTGGGATCATTAAATTTTATGCCGCCATAAAACCATTACAAACACCGCACATATTTGTCAAATTCTCGAATAGTTACGTGGTGCAAATCACTCACTTGGTCTTCGAATGGCACGAACACGGCGATGAAACCCGCTTAGGTAAAATCTGGACTCGTCTGAAAACAAAACGCCGTTCTACTGCCTTTCGTACCAACCTTAATGATTTTGACAAAAGTTTTAGCGATTTCCTTTGTGCGTAGCTGTAACAATTGGACTGGTTGCTGGTTTTCTAGTAGCCAAATTGACTTCTTTCAGTCTTCTTCTTACTGTTTTGACAGACATTTCTTTTCCACTGATTAATCGAAGATCATTTTTTAACTCACGAAATATTATAAACCGTTTTCTTAAAATCGAAAGCTCGATATAGCGTTCGTCTCTGGGTGATGTTTTTCTTTTAGCACCTTCGAGTCTTCTTTTGAAACTACCAGTAATTCTGAACCGTGCTGATTTAGAATTCCAGCAGCTTCCTTTTTGGGAATAACCTTCACGAAGAAGAATAATAATTTGGGATAATTTTTCTGGTCTGCAATGGCGTCTAGGCTAGGCATATAAACCAAGAAATGCACCACCAACCTCACATAAAATGTCACTACAAACAGTGTTACAAAGTGGAACTTTGTGACACCGTTTTCCGCCAAAACAGTTATTCAAAGTGCTCATTGTATGTACGAAAAAGAAAAATGTTATTTCAAGTTTATTTGAGGATCCCTTAATTTTGTCTAGAATTGTATATGTACATTCTATCAGTGCTATTCTATCTGTCTGACAAGATAACAAAAATAAAGCTAGCAGATTCTCACTATTTTATTCTAATTCTTTCAACTTTAAATCGACAATAGGCAGACCGTGCGATTTGTTATGCATAAATGATAAAAATGTCTTCGTAAAAATGGCTCCTCGAGCAAAAGACGGCACCAAGTGTAGGAAAGGTTCTAAGGATATGTGTATTGGAGGTGTTTGTACGGTAAGCTTACGACAACTAAATAAAATTATAAATATAATTTCATCGAAAAATCTCTAGAAAATAGGTTGTGATTACCAAATAAACTCCGACGCAGTGGAGGATGTATGCGGAGTTTGTCAAGGTGACGGAACTTCGTGTAAGATTGTAGAAGGCTGCTTCGTCACCAAACCCGGAAATGGTATATCTTTAATGCATATGCAAGATAGTAAATATTAAGCAGTTATAATATTCTAGGATACACCAAAGTGTGTATCATCCCGAAGGGCGCTACGAATTTCATTGTAGAAGAACTTTCACCTTCACCTAATACAATCGCCATAAGTGACGAATCTGGCAAGTATTGCTTAAACGGAGATATGTAAATGCTATGACCAACATTCTTGTATTGCGATATTACTGTTACCGTTTAAGGACGGAGTATATAGATGACGAGTATGTATGCGCAGGAACTAGTGGTATTTATACACATCCAGAACCGGACAGAGAGGAATTTGTCATGCATGGACCTCTTCAACAAAATTTAGTTTTATATGTAGGTATCTTATATAAATGTTATGGATTTCGATGGCTGTTAAAAAAAATAAGCTTTCTTTTATATATCTGCATCTTGCTGCAGAACTTTCTTAAGGCAAGTTTAAGGCTTAGTTTTGTCTAGTAATTTAGAATAATGTTGGACGAAGCATTAGTAGGAACTGTTTTAATCAGAAGCTGTGCTTATAAAAGTATTCTTAACGAAAAAGTTTCTGCGGTATGTTCAAAAAAGATTCTTTAATAGTACTTTTTTTCGACAAAATTATATTCTACATAGCCACAATTATTATTAGAGTTCCCGGGTTCCTCGCTCTGGTCCCGTCACTAATCTTTCTTTTCTGGTCCGTAATGGTCCTTAGGCGAGAGATTTGGTTCTGTAAGGGTGACGGATTAGCTGCACTCAAGCAAGCTCACTGTGTGACTTTCATCAAAACCAAATAACTAAAATGTAATAAACACATAAAATATTCTCTGCAGTCATCCATCTTCACATCTCTCCCTAAATGTCACAACCACTTTTCTTTAATGTCATTCCTAAATCTAAACGTGCCAATAATAATTATAAAGATACGATGTAATTGTTAAAATTATTTGCCTGTGCTCTGACGATGAATAAATTTCAATCACAAAATATTTTGATTCCAACATCTTGTATGAACTCTTGCTAAAACTTAAGTGTAACCAAATTTATATTACATCAATAAACAAAGGGAAATTTTAGTTACAAGTTTACCTGGAGGTTACATATATTATTTAAAAATATGAATATAAAAATGGACAAATCCTGCAATTTAGTAGAGATGATATATGCAACAAACTTTAATTAAGGCTTTGAAACAGCAAGAGAAGTAATTCATTCTATATTAATTTATTCATATATTGTAATACCTTGTTCTCTGTGGGGTATGATAGAAATAGGATTAAGTTGGTGTTTAGGTACAACCTCTACTGTTCTCCTTAATGTATGCAAGGATATGGCTGAAAAACAGGGGCTATGTTGTTACCTGTAACTGAACCACTCCTTATGATTTCCTGTACCATTTGATTTTTGCAATTTGTTGCGTTATATTGTTATTCACTTCCTTATTTTTTCATCATGTGCAAGAAATAAAAGCATTTATTATTATTCAATTTTCAAAAAAAAAAAAAGAAAAACAAAGTCATTCATGATCATCTTTCGACACTACCTAACTTTCGACGTTATGCAAGTGAAATGGTTTTGTCGTTTCGAACAGATGTTACTTTTTCTGTATGTATTTCTCCTTAGTAGGCAACATTTTTTAAAACACTTTTATTCTGGGGTTGTATATTTCCCTAATTAATGGTTGAAGTTCATAATTACGTTATAAATATTAAAGAAATAATTTTCTTTTGTTTAATATACTATGATATCGATTTGCTAAGCTACTAGCTTCCATATTACTCTTTATTAAGCTTTGTAAGCGGATTTAAAACAGTCAACAGGTAAAAGTAGAAGTAGACACATTTTTTCTATTCGACTCATGGAACATCAAGATCGAGCCAATGTAGAAGAATGATTCGTCAATAATTATCATGGGATGACCCAACATATTATTTATGTTTGTTAATTAAAATAGCTTTCGGATATTTTAATTGTATATTTTGTTCTATGAGTGAGTAATATATTTCCGGAAAATATCTGGGTAGCCGCGCCAAATTACTATGAACATTATGGAGAAATTACGAAAAAAAAATTTTTTGACGATTTTTCTGTGCTTGCTCAGTGGATAATGATACTCCTCTGAGATCACGTCTTTATTTTTTAAGAACCTTTATGGCTGTCTTTGCCCTGATGCCTATTTCCAACATCCTTTGATTGTGATCGTTGCTTGTGACTTGCCGCTTTCAATGAAACTTTGATGGAAGATTCGTCTGCCTCCTCATTTTCTTTCACAGGATTTTGGCTACCCACTTTGGGAAACACTTATGTTATATGAACACCTCGTTTCTAGAATTATTGCTGCCCCTAAACCAGTTTGGTGTCCCCATTTGCGAAAATGCTAGCTCTAACAATAATCGCGGAGATGATATTCTACAAGATTTCGCGTTTGGCTATTAGCCATGCGTTTTGAATTCCGAACCCTGTTCTAGGTGTTATCCTCACTCTTTGGCAAATGCTCAGAAATCGTAAGTCACTCCATGAGCGCAGCTGTAATAATGACTCATGATTGACTTTCGTCTTTGTAATTGATAAAAGGAGATATCAAGGCTTGAATTCTTACTATTATTAAAGTTGTTTAATGTTCACCCACCTACCACTATAGATGGTAATTTTGTCATTACAAACTGAGACATTACACTGAGAGAAAAGTTTATTTGAAAATAAGCCGTGGTAATATCAATCAAATATCAACTTTCGATATTCTAAAAAATTAGTTTTTGTCTAACCCCCACCTTAAAACATTTTTTTAAATCTGTTTTCTCACAGTTTTTGTTTTGAATTGCACAAATATAGGTTATTCGTCCATCTTATGACCTAAAAAGATTTATATCGTTTTTTTTCTCTGACCATTTGATAATAAAAGGCGGAATAATGAAGGACATTTGCCAAAGTCATTTGCTGTATTGCAAGTCTATGAAAGGAGAATTTAAATTGTGGATTCGGTTCATTTTGATAATGGTAGAAGGTTTTAACGATATAGACTCGAGAATGAACATTGAATAGGTACCTAGAATTTAATTTAATCTCTAGTATTTCGCGTATTGTTTTGTTAAATTATCGTATTGTGTGGTAGACGTATTTTAAACAGTTTGTGCCTTTCTAATTACTTACCACATTTTCCGGTAATTGCAATTGGTCGCCCTATTATTGCAATAATTAATTTCTCTCGATCATTGAAATAAATTTCCAATACGTTTCCACGATGAAACCACAATTACACCTAATCAAAGCGCTATCAGAATCAGTAACTCTAACTGCAAAGCCGCCTGCAATTTCCTAGCGCTAGTTGCAATCCTACCGGCAAACTGGATTTGCTGCGGAAATTGTCTAAATTGCGAAGGTAGATATCATTTGGTAATTGAAGGTCTTGCTTCTGCCATAACGTCGACGATTCTCGGGCTTTTATTTACTACAAATTGCATTAACGTTCGTTTCTCCTCGCCAATCTAGGTCGTCTTTTATAAGAGAAATGAAAACGTCGGATATCGTTACAAGTACGGCGAACCGACGATGAACTCCAAGTATCAGCCGAAATACCACTGGGAGTTTTTGGACTGGGGCGATTGTTCGAGTCGCTGTGGAGGCGGCACGGAAATCTCTCAAGCGTCCTGTGTAGAGGAAAGAGCCGGAAAGGTATCAGCTACGTTGTGTCATAATATCGACAAGCCACCGCCCAGGAGTCGAATGTGTAACGAGTTTCCCTGTCCGATAAAGTAAGAATTGAATTTTATAGGGTGTTTTAACAATAACTTAGAGCTATAAAAAACTCTGAGCGTGTTTACTTTTAGACTTAGATTAGAATGTCAGCTTCTCGGGTTCGATAAGGGTAAAATGTAGGTAAATCGAGGATTGGATATTAAAAGTGTTTTATCAAGAGATTTAGCGAAAAATTGGTTTTTTTTTTAGTTAGCAGCATGTTTAGGCAAGATTTTTCTATTTCAAACATGAATTGTGGATAAAACTAGTTTAGAAACGCCATAGAAAGGGATATTCAATTCTAAGTGCAATATAGAGAGTGTAAATAAATAAATACCTAAAGAATTGAGGAGGTTTTTCCTTGATGCAATGAAAGAAGGTCTTGAAATAAAAAAGAACATTCGCTCCTCTTCTGTTACCCTAAGAAGTGCCATTTTTTAAATTTTTTCTTTAAATAAGAACTCATATCACTCCGTACTACATCAGATTTAATTAATTGGGGACAGTTTTTTTCCGGAAACACGTGGGTTTCCATTATCAACTAAAGACCGAATGAATTTCATAAAAATAAGAAAAACCTATTACCTCAACATGCACTGTTATCTCCCTCTAAAAAGGAAACAGAACTTTTTTTACTCCTACTTGACCCACTTGACTTTTCAAAATACCATGAATTGGCGACAAATATGGAACGTTTTCTATCCCCACAAATCAATTAAACTTGAGTGGTGGAGGGATGTCACTTCCCTATTCAATACGTTATTTGAATGTTTTTTTATACGGTCTGTTTGATTTTAGCTGTCACACCAGATATCTTGGCTGCTGTTAGGGATACGAGAAAATCTTAAAGAGCAAAAGTTGTTGTACATTTAATTTCCTATTATATAGCTCAGAATAAAAATAATTAAGCATCAAATGTGTTAGATATAGTAAATACATACAAAATTTTAAATAGAATGTACTCAATCTTATTACTTATTTTAAAACTTAAAAAATCTCTTTACAATGATATATCATATGTCATAGTTATGTAATCATTTAAAAACATAAATTGAAAAGTTTGTTACAAATGCACACTGTAATAGATTAAAGCTTTAATCGAAAAAATAAGCGGTAGAACAAATGAAATTTTCTCTCAGTTTCTTTGGTTAAACAATGATCCTGAATACTGTCTTGACAACATATGCTATTTCACGTACGCATGTATTACATAACAAGATGAACAGAATGTCAGTTCATGAATCTATAGTTTGTGTTCAACATGACCTTCATTGTTTGCAATTCTCGAGATCTGCGTATTAAGTTTCTTATCGTTTTTTGCAACATGTGTTGTCTTATTTGGGCACAAATAAGGAATGCGATTTTTAAGATCGTCTAAGTCTTGTGGACAAGTAATATAAACTTTCTGTTTCAGCAAACCCCACACAAAAAAGTCTACTTTTAATGAAAATAATAATAAGAAAGAATTTCGTGAGCTGCTATAGCAATTGGTTCACCGCCTGCCTTTTTAGTCGGTGTGTTCAATTCATCTAAGCGTGCTTAGAATGCTTTTCAATTTATGTATTTAAATGATTAAATAACTGACATATGATATATCGTTGTAAAAATATTTTTTTGGAGTTTTAAAATACATAATAAAATTGGGTACATGCCATTTAAAATTTTGTATGTATTTGCTATATCTTACGCATTTGACGCTCAATTTCTTTTTTATTCTAAGACTTGTAATAGGTAACTAATATAGTAGTAAAACTTTTCTCTTCAACATTTTGTCTATCTCTAACAACAATCGAGATATCTGACGTGACAGCTAAAATCAAACAGACTGTGTGTGTGTGTGTGTATGGTTTCCTATGCGTCTAAGTCTTTTGGTGATTATACGTTTATACAAAGTTTTCTATGTCAATTTTATGACCGGTATTGTTTATATATTGTGCAACGCTGAATGATTCAAGTCTACCATAGCGTGAACTTGTCATGTATTCCTTAAACCTAGTTCCAATCGTACGCTTCGTTTGTCCAATGTAAACCGTATCACACGCACCGAAGATGACCGATCTTTTGTTGGAATGAGGTTTATCTTGCGCGTTGCCTAAATGATTTCTGGGTGTATTGCGCGTGGTGGAGCAAATGTTTAAATTTTGTTCTTTAAAAAGTCACCTAAACCTTTACAAATATGATGGAAAGGCAATTTAACAAACTCTTTGTAGCGATTTTCTTCTGAAGTTAAAGTCGTGGCGCTTCTTACATAGGTTACTGTTGGACTTTCTTTATAATCTGGACTACATTTATAGAAGATTATTAGCGTTATAGATCGCTACCTTTTTAAGAGATATCAATTTACATACCTCAACCAAATTCTACGGAAATATTCAGTGCTTCTTTCATGTCCGTTTCGGGTCTATTTCATGAATAAGTTATCAATAAACGAAAATAATAGATCTTCCATTGCCATTCCTTGCGAATGTTCAAAATACTTTCCATCCACTTGAAATCGATTCTGACACATACATAAGGAAGTTGGTCTCTTATATTCCGCCATTTTAATTTCGTCTAAGTAATTTAAGTTTAGAAGGTAGATAAGTTAATTAAATCATTTCCTAACAACTTGAGTATTGTTTTTAATAATCCAACCACTAATAGCACGAACAATTCTTGGAACAACCCACGAATAAGAAGCAGACAGACAGTTTTTTCCATTAAATTCTCTTGAATCCTTATATTTCAGGTAAAAATATGTTTTTACTGTACGAAATTAAACGATTCCTATAGCAGTTAAATTTCCAGTAGGGAATCGTAAATTATTTTCCAAAACCAAGAGTCCAGAATCTATTATTGAGGTACAACGCTGTTAACTTCAACAGTTTTGGTGTTATCATTCGCATACAGCGATCTAAGTCTATGGTCGCAATATGTGTCATTACCCACTAAAGATTGCAAGGTGTACTCAAAAGTTTTCTATGCTGGAGATAAATTTTCCTACATTTGAAGAATCTATTGTCTACGTACCAGCAATAGGGCATTTCGATTTAGATTTAGAGTTTATTATCGCATATTCTTAAGGCTTTGCTCATAGCGATTTTATTTATTACTGGGTGTCCTGGATCTGAGTATCGTTCGGTTTAATTTGATAACCAGATTTCTCAAAGCCATGACAACGATTAGGGAAGAAATTTGACTCAACAGGGAGCCTGACGAGCATATGAATGCCTAAGCTTTAACAAATCCATTTAAAAACAATTTTTTTAATGTCTTAGCAACTCCATAGCGGCAATAGCAATAGTGCCGCGCTGCGAATAATATCTAGGCTAATGCTTTGTTTCTTCAAAAAATGCAAATGTTTTTGTCTTTTTCTATTAGGAACTAAAATATCTAACAGTTCCCTAATTTCAACAAGGGATTAAAGCTGTCAATAAACGGCTTATGGGTACTATTACCACTACTTAATTTGAGTCTATTTGGGGTAAACGGACTTTCCGGATACATTGCCATGTTCATAAGAAAAAAAAATCAAATGATCTACCTAAAGCACGCCTTCAGTGTACAAAAAAATTATTTTCACCAATGAAAAAATCATTTCTTCCACATTGCTGTCGGTATACCTAGTTTATGATAGTCGTGTTGCGATTATTACAAATCTAGCTTGAAATTAGTACATACAGACTAATTCCTTTATAGATGGCGCGTTGGAAAATGGTCAAATTGCACGGCTTGCAAAAATCGAGCGGGCGTCAGGGTTAGAGATGTCGAGTGCGTTCGGGAATCTCCAATCGCCGGAGCGGACGATATTCTCATTGAAGATGACCAGTGTACCGGAATCAAACCAGGTAACAAAGAACTTTGCAAATCCGATCGCCCCTGCTCGCAAAAGAGGGAAGACGTGGACGCTATGAAAAATAAACTGAGGGAATTGTGGTACCAAACCATTGTGGACTTGGTGCAAGTGGATCCGTGGGTGAGTTAATTCTCCTTCTCACCTCTAAAGTTAAGACGTAAAACTTAAGTAACCGTGATTTTTAGGTGCAGGAAGATATCTTACGCAACGCAAGAACAGTGAGGAAGATTAACAGAGACCTAAGGCGTCACATATACGTTAAACAAACTTCTCCTTCTTCGTTAGACATGTGCGGTCTGCCAATTGGCGCTGAAAACAATAATAAATCGCAAAAACCACCGATAAAGATTGGAGAGGTGGTGGAAGATAAAATACAACCTGAAACCATGAGACTAATGGTGATACCAATAAAATCCATGGCACCGTCGAATAACATATCAGATCGGGCATTCGAATCTATGGGAGATCAAATCCCAGATACGCTGGACTTCCAACATGAGAGGAATTACACAGGCGCACAAGCTTTGAATATGATAAAAAATATTGACAAACCCAGTGATAGCACTAATGATTCATGTGCAAGGTTTTTTTAATCATTTATCATTATATGTGAGAGTTACATTCTTTTAGTGTAGTTATATTTTTTTAAATAAGCATATTCATTAAGAATTATTTTATAAATATTAAATATAGATTAAAAGATATATATGAGGACAGTATTTGAAATAATTTAAAATGCTATTAGTTAGTGGCGCGATAAAAACTTACACTTTAATTTCGATGTTAAAATATTAGGCAATATTTATAATACACATTGAGAATAATTCAGATGTTCGTTAAGAATTACACCTAGTATCAAACGTTTACAGATATTAAATGAATATATTTCGGAATTCTGGAATTTCTGCCAACCAGTTTCAATTTTACCTTTTATCCTTAGTATATGCCTTTTAAAAGAAATAATAGTTTTTTTTTACAACAAGCTGGGAAATCAAAGTATTTCCTTTGCCCTATCTATATCCAATTCTGAAAATAAAATGAATTGTACCTGGAGATGCTATAGTTCTGGACTAGTGTTGGGATGAACATAGTTTCATTGACGTGTATAGCATGAGTGAATGTTGCAGAAGTTAGAGAATGAATGAAACGAATACTCAAGGTCACTTTCACAACGTGAGTGGAACATTTCGTGAAAATAAGAAGCAAGTAGCTTCGTTCACGGAATGGCTTTTATAATAGCTTACTGTTTGATAAAATAAATTGTTTACATACAAACACGTTGCTAGACGTTTATTTTTGTGAAAGCAATATGAAAGATCTATTTCATGTACAAGCGCATTATTCGTGCAATGAATGAGGTAGTATTATGAAGTGGACGACCTGCTGTGAGTGATATTAAAAGCTTTGTTCTCAACACTATTAGGGACGTACAAACAGACAAATATCTAATAGCAGAAAATTTAGATTCAAGTTTATTCCCAAATGTTAAATTAAAAAAAGAAATTGTTAATAGTTACTGCAGGCATAAATTTAAAAGATTGTGGTTAAAATGCATGTTTTTAGCGATGGTCTTTCATTCGTCTTAGCAGAATCAAGTTGACAAAGTAAAGTTTGTAATTTCTCTACTGGAAAGGACTACACCATAAATTCACATCGCTACCTTTTTTTTTAACTTTCCAATAAGCTTCACCCCAGATTCGTATTTTTTTTTCAACTGTGCAAAATTAACATGCTGATCTGTGGCATAATTTCATCATTTTTATTGACTTGTCAATTCAGTAGGTGTTCTAATTCTTTCATCTTTATCCATGGTTTGCTTCTTATTTTAATAATTTATAAATGAAATAAATAAACGTTCCAGCTCGCATTTAGCAGATGCTCTTAACTTTTCTTTTTTGAGTATCGATTTGTTTGCTCTAGATAACAAAAGGACCCGATAGTTTAAACGTGAATGGAATTGGTTTAGAGATTTGGTTTATAAAAGTCGGAGTTGACGTAGGAACTTCTGGATGAGATGTAGTGAGAGGTTCTAAAGCGATAGTGATCTCTTTAGTTCCTTGTGATGTAGACTTAGTTTTAGAAGAATGTGCACATAAATATCCAATCAATCTGTGCTATATCAGATTTGATTATTTCGGGACGAGAGCAAATGAACTCTGTAGAAATAAGAAAAACCTATTATTTATGACCTATATTTTAGTTCGGAGAATGTGTTGTTCAAGACGGAATATGCAAAAAGCTAGGCGAGTTAAACTGGAACAGCAGAGAAGATCGTAGCATTAAAAAATATTTCTATCAAACTATGATCATTTCCAAAATTCGGGGTATGAGTTATTAAGGATTGCCGTTTGCTTCCAAGCACTGCAATAGAGCTCAGAAAACACATACCTAGATAGAATGAATTTCATTTAAACAATCTATTAATTGCATACCTATTACGGATTTTCTTATACAAAAATCGTAACAATATTTTAGATTTGTATAAAGAACTCACGTATTTCTACCTTGGTCACCATTAAATGTAGAAAAAAAAATGGGAATACAAAGAATTAAGCACACAATAGAAAAGCTTTATCTTCTTACCTTGAAAAGTTACATCGAAAGTGTCGAAATATAAAAATATTACCTAACTGTCTCAGTTTTAGGATAACGTTCATGTTTTCTCAGATTTTTGTCTTATAGTGCTTCTTCATAAAACGATAGTGTTTGAGTTACAAGTCGTGTTAAGGCAGAAAAGTTAAATCTGTACCTTGTCTATCCTCAGATAGCATCACTATTTTGGCCGGTAAATAACTAATAGCTATTAAATAGTTACTTTATTTTGTTTTTGAAATATATATAAACATAATTTGGTAGGAAAAAAGTTATTTTATGGTCGGTATACTATGTATGGCAGACGTGAATATTAATTGGTGATGACAAGCCAAATGTTGTTACGTGAACTCTTTTTGCAACATTTATTAATAAGGTAGTCACTTAGTGTACCTCATTTGTTTTAAAGATGCGATAGAAGCAGAAGTTAAGAATTTATTACAAATGATTTCCCATGATAGTTACACAGTTACAGAAATTAATAATGTCAATAGAATAATCACTTTTTCTCACGTAACTATTTTGGAACAACTAATGTCCAAATAACCAAAGACGTGCGTAATCAGCATCACTTCTAATCAGTCAGAAATGTAGAAACAATGCAAATTCAATCGCTATGGCATTAAAGTTTCTACAGAAATTCAACAGTTTTACTTATGACTAATATATATGATGATTAATTCAAAACAATGAATTACATACTTTATTTATAAGGTAGATTAAAAACATATAATTATAGAAGATAATATCTACATTTGCTCAACTATCTATCTTATGTTAGCTCTAATATGTCATATTTTCGTTTTGTTGTTATCGTAATCCTTTTGCATGGAATTTATGAACTCCATAGCTTCCTTTCCGTGCACTTCGAGCTCTGTTTTATCAGCTTCTTGAGCATTGGCGGCGAGGAGGCAATCCTATTGGTAGTGTCCGTGTTCTAATTCTGTATGTATGGTTAACGATAAATTATCATAATTCTCTTTATCCAGTGCAGTTTGTCCAATTAGTTTCGCCTAGAAAGAAGATTCTTGATACTGTGGCTGTCATTACGAGTTATACAGCACATGCTAGATTAATATTGTAGATACCTAATTCTAATTTTAAGTTATCACCTACGTTTGATTAATCGAATCGTATAAGTTCTAGGTAGTTCCAATTCGACTAATGAACCCGTAGGTTTTATCGGTATTAGCTGAGATAGATTAGAGATTATTAGAGATATATGGCTGCCTTTAAGTTGACCTAATGTAATTGCACAATTAGGGCACTTACCAGTTTTGAACAAGTCTCATCACTTCTATTTGCTGTCAAAATCGAGAACGTCGATATCGTGCTTGAACCATTTGTGAGAGTTTCATTGGCATATAGATCCATGGGCTCCGTTGTATACTCTTCCTGGTAACTGAGAGTAACGTTTCCGGTTACATTTTCCATTTCGGCGACGCTCAGGATGATACACGTCGTCAAATTAACGTGAGGCATGGTTCTGTTAGTGTTATTATTGAACATGTCCTCGTAGTTCTGTGTTTCGTTGCAGTATAAATCTTCATCGTATTCCAAATTAGTTGGGCAGTGGGGCGCACTTAGATTTGTTTTTATTCCGAGATACTGATTAGCCAAACTAGCGTTCTTACATTCTTCTGCACTTAACGAGTTGTTCTGTGTGGTCGGTGAGACTGTCGTGTTATATCCTGTCGTAAAGTGTCCGTAGGCTTCTGTCGTATTATGTCCTTTCCCGGTAGAATGAAGAACGTTCGATTGTTTTGCGTTGGTATAATATGTTTTCGCGTTGATTGAGAATTATCTGTAGAGCCAGATGCTTGTACTTTTTCTCTTGCTTTCAAAACGTTTCCATTAGCATCGACTTGAATGTCTTCCTTTGTGGCGCTTTTGCAACCTTGACCGGGTGCTGATACAATCACATGTTCCTGTAGAATCTACCGAAACATCCCGTTTAACTGTGGACAAAGGAATCAAATCATTACTTTGTATGAGCTACTCTTTATTTTATTTAATTACCTTGGTGGCGCTCGCGGTCTACTGGACAGGTACATGCTTCTGTAGACTTCGGTTTTGGTCCAACGCACTGGGAATCTGATATGAATGTCACTTCGCCTTCTCCTTGACCAGTTGGTCGAACACATTTCACCACTCTTTGACGTTTGCCTCTGGGGCATTTCGAGCATGGTTGCCAGTCACCAACAAACCATCTGTGACAATCAAATACATCTATTTATCAACGACACTGACATATTGAAGTTCTGCTTCGTGTGTAGTGAAGCGCAGACGTATGTCGAGTCTCTCGTAAATTGAACCCAATATTTGGGAGTTTACAAGTGATTCAATCGACCAGTACAGCGAAACAACGAGTGCGAGATTAGAGCGATAGATTGAAGCGAAAAAATAGGAAACCAAGTACAGAAGTAAGAATAATAACAATTTTAATTCCCAATTAACGGTAAAAATATACATATTGGAGCATGTTGACATCGCCGCAAAAATATATTTATAAAGATAAATCGAAGAAAGTAGGTCAGAATTGTGATATACAGCTTGAGGATAGGGAATTGTTAGGGAAGAGGATAAGGCAGATCCAGATGCGGCCAACGGTCGAGACGGGCTGGGTCTGAATTGAGTAGGGCTCTAGTACACTGAAGCGATCGACGTTGAGTTATTGTCCGATCCTGATCAGGATAAATGAATGCTGATAAGAAACGTGTGGTGAAACAAAGAAGAATGGAGGCGGGGATATATTTCGCAAAAATAAAAAAGATAAACCTTAAGATTGCCGAAACAAAGGAAGGCGGTAGAAGAAACAAAAGACAGGAAAGAAAGTACTACAAACCCAGAAGATAAAGAAGGAAAGGAGGAAACGCTAATGACGCAAAAATTGAAGCCAACGATAAAACAGGTAATTGAAGACTTGACTAGAAGTAGTAAGGAATTAAAGACCCAAAGGAAATAATAAAGGAGAACACACTTGAATGGAACAGGAACGAAAAAGATTTGGAGATTGGAAGAAATCGACTACAGAAAAGAAAAGAGAAAGGAACAATATTGTGAGTAGCCAGAAAATGAAGGGATAAAGCAGTTCTTATGAGACAAGTAAAAAAATTTAACACAATAAAGCAGGATCAAGGATTCCAAATAATAAAAGCGGAACTGAAAATATTCGAAGCAAAACAGGAAATAATGAAGGCGAAAAGTCAAATGAAAGGGCAAATAAATACAATGGACAACGATTTAACAGTAAGAGAAGTTCATGCAAAAAGAATTAAGACGAATCGCCAGGGAAGAACGAACTAATGGAGGCAAGGGAAAGGCAAGACACTAGAAGATA
The DNA here is from genome assembly GCA_004143645.1 of Protaetia brevitarsis. Classification (NCBI taxonomy): domain Eukaryota; kingdom Metazoa; phylum Arthropoda; class Insecta; order Coleoptera; family Scarabaeidae; genus Protaetia; species Protaetia brevitarsis. Next base: position 1,011 of record RXPK01002974.1, on the reverse strand, counting down.
GTAATTAACGGAGAAATCTACCAATGGGATAAGGAGGCAATGGGAGTAACAGCAAAGAAATAGTAAAAAAAAACGAAAGAAGAAGATGATATGACGATATTGGCAGAAAATCGGACTACGAGAAAGGATAAAAGCTTATATAAATCAAACAAAAAGGAAACGGCAAAGGAAAAGGAAGAGAAACGGAGTTATTGGCTAAGAGATAATAAGAACGAACATCAAGAGAGCTGAAGACAGAAACATGGAATGAATGGGTAGTATACGATGAGACAGTAACCAGAAAATTGGAAGAAACAATAGGAATTAATGGAGGAAAATTGTATAAAACATTGGAGAAACATAGTGATAAAATAATTATTTAAGTCATGGGCCTTATATATACTAACGTATTGTAAAGAATTATTTCCTACCTGGTTACACAAGGAGCTAGCTCACACGCACGTATTTGAACGTTGGGTTTCGGTAATTTTTTGCAATACTTTTCATCGACTTCTCCGCCAATCTTCTCCACGCAAGAAGGCAACGATTCTTCAATACCCGGCCCACACTCTGCCGAACAGCGTTCCCATCTTAAGAAATCCCAATAGAAGCTAGGTTTTCGCCGCTTCTCAGCTGGTACACCATACGAATATCTAATCGTAACATTTTCTACAACTACTAGCTGCAAGATATTTGGTTAAATAAAGGATTTTTGTGGAGATATAGACCTAACCCATATTGATATCGCGTCACTTATTGGACCTGGTATTCTTACAGATTCCTGTTTGGGTCTGATATTACCCATCCACGCTAAAGAGCCTGGCACGTTGAAGGTACCAAAAACATTCCTGGAAAAACGCGTTAAGTTTTCTCTCGGTTATAAAAAGTTTACGTTCAGTTAACAGTACAAAGTTATAAGGGAGACATGTAAAGTTCTGCAGATGAATTCGGGCTTTTAATTGCTCATTCGCTATTAGGGTGAGACGTTTAAGTGAAATCTGTTCTCTGATAACATGTCGCTTTTCTTTTTTG